>BSBK01005002.1:765000-884610 GCA_027943335.1 Chamaecyparis obtusa
CTCATATTTGATTTTTAATTAATTAATAATTATTCAAAGACATAGGAAATACTTTAATCATTATTTTCCTGCTATATTATTAATTAAAATAACCATAGCAAACAAATAAATCAAAGCAATTTTTTTTCAGGAACATTCATGCATCATACAAACTCACAAGATGGGATCCACGAATTAGGTCAACCTGACCAAGTTTGGGCAAGGTAGTCAACCAATACTTTATCCAACAATTAGGATAAATAGGCTAAGGATTGGGTTTTGGGTCTAAATACTCTCTCCCCTCTTTACCATGAGATGAATGTATATGGGCACATTCACTCCTGCCAATTTAGGGAAGATGATGCCCTATACCTGCAAACATGTCATCACAAGACAAAGCATGTACCTACAACATATAACAAGAAATGATAGGGTACAGTCAATCATGTGGATCTTGACAAAGCGAGTAACTACGCCTCTACCTGTTAGGCATAAGGTGTCTCAACCTTGGATAATTCCTATTCTTATTATTTGTTTTGTAAATATATTTTTTGCAAATAATGTAATTAAGTGTGAGTGTACATGTCTAGTTGGCATGTTGATGAGTCACTCCACTTGATGTGTCGGCATCTTGTGCATAAGGAGATCATGACTGAAACGGTCATGACAGATTCCTATGATGCGTAAGAACTATTTAAGGAAAGTGCTATGACATGTGTAAGAGCATCTTATGGCTTGGGCCTATTTAGGCACCCAAGAAGAAGTGGTTGGTGTGTGTAAGAGAATATACCAAAAATAAGTTGGTATGATAGATTCTCTTACACATCTCTTATGACCATTATTTTTGGCAGATTCTATGACAAGCTGTCATAGTCTATTCTAGAGATGGATGCCTATTCTTGGGATTACATATAACAACTATGTACATGTGGCTTTGTGCATGGGTCTTGGTTGTTGTGCCTATTTTTGGGTCTAGAGGAGTCTATATATATGATGCTACTCCTATGGGAGAGATATAACAGAAATTTAAGTCTTGTTGGCTTTGTCTCTCATTTCCTGAAAGAACTTGCATTGCAAGTGTATTGTAATCTTTGTGTTGAAGATAATACATTGTGCAGGTTTTGGAGTGCTGGGGTTTTTTACCGAAAGGTTTTTCCTAGGGTATATCATTGTATCATTCTCTATTTTTCTGTATGCATTGTATGTGGTTGCAATATCTTTGTTAAAGTAGTTAATGAATCTAAAATTGTAAGGATTTATAAGAATTTGCACAATACTCTCGTATAAAGATTAGTGTAAGAAGCTATTTTCACACCTGAGTTTCCTTACAAGTGGTATCAGAGCTTTATCAAATTTTGATCCTAGTTGTAGTGGGAGTTTTTTGCAGAGCATTCTAAATCTTATTTGCATATTGAGATGGCAAGTTCATCATATGGAAGAATGGCGATGGATAAATTTAATGGCACTAATTTTGAGTTGTGGAAACTCAAGATGGAAGACATGTTGGAAGATCATGACCTATGGGAAGTGACTTCAAGTGCTACAAGACCAGCAACTATAGCTCAAGAAGATTAGGATATCAAAGACCGTAAAGCTAAGGGTCTCATAAGACTTTGTTTAACCGATGCAGTCCTTCTGAATGTTCTAGATGAGAAAACCGCAAATAGTTTGTGGGAAAGACTTGCGGCCGTGTATCAGGCCAAATCTCTGGTGAACAAGTTGTTCCTGAGGAAGAAGTTGTACTCTCTGTGAATGGAGGAAGGTGGATCTTTAATGGATCATTTAAATGCATTTAATCTACTGGCTGCACAGTTGACATCAGCTGGTGTCAAGTTAGAGGAGGAGGATTGTTGCTACACACTTTTGTATTCTTTATCGGATTCATGGGACCATCTTGTTATGGCTCTTGATGCAGGAGCATCCTGGGTGTAAGAGCAATCTTGCATCACCCAAAAATATTTTTATTTTTATATTCAATAAGGGCTATTTTGTGCAAAGCTGCTATTTATGAAAAGTTACTATTTTTGGTAATTTTTGTATGTGCTCAGAATGATCTGATTTCTTTCTTGGAGGTTCATTTTGGTCATATAAGCCTGCCAGTAAAGTTTCATTGCCAGATCAAGTGTATATTGGAAGATATTGAAGATTTTCAGTATTGGCAATAGGGTACAGAAACTTTGAACTCAGTTTTGAAGGCTTTAGAGGCCCCGGATGAGGTCAAAAATTTGGGTAATGGGTGGTTGCATGGGCCAAGCCTGTAGAGCGCTTCGTGGCATTTCTGAAATGGGGTTATAATAGCCGATCGGGTCAACTGGTGATGACTTATGGTCTTCGGAAGTTGGGCCACCCGAAATGGCAGAAAATAATTTTCTTCAAAATTTCTGTTCGGGTTTCCAAGGTTATCTTGAGCCGACTAGGATGTAATAAAATGTAAAATAAAATAATTCTAAGTTTGGTCGGCCTTATTGGCTAAAATTCTAGAACCTTCCAAGCGGTGGAAAATTGCCTATATAAGGAAGGCTGTATTATTGTCATAGGCAGTTCAGAATAGTTCTGGGTAATAGTTCGAGGCTTTGTCCTACAGAATATTGTAAGGGAATGCCCATGTGGCTTTGCATATTGTAATTCTGAAAGTTTGTAATTCCACATTTGTGGAGATAATAAGAAGCCAATTTTTCTGTTCTTGCATATTATTGTTGTTGTTTCTCTTTTTCTGTTATGTGTTTGTGGTATTAAGGGGAGCACCCTTTATCAAGTGGTATCAGAGCCAGGTTCTTGAGTGTGTAAATAGATCGCCAACTGTGAGGCAGTTTGCACCAGAATCGTGGCTAGGGTTTCAGCATCCATCGTGAAAATGCCTCCATGAAGGGAACATGGCGGAAGAGCTGGTGTTGTAACACCTGAGGTTAGAGAGCTGCAGAGACAAGTGCGAGCATTGCAAGAAGAGATTCGCAGAGGTATGAATCTTAATATCAGAGATGAAAGCGAGGATGAAGCTGAAGAAGAATATCAAGAAGGAGAAGCTAAAATTGTGAACCAGGAGGAAGAAAGACTTTTTTGGACGATTTCCAAGATTGGGAAAATACCTAAGATTGAGGTTCCTACATTTTCTGGAAATCTTAACCTAGAGGAATTGATCGACTGGATCAATGAATGTGAGGAGTATTTTGAGTATGAAAATGTTGAGGATCCTGATAGGGTGAAATTTGCGAAGGCCAGACTAAAAGGTCATGCGAAGATATGGTGGCAAGAGATTCAGTTGGAGCGAAATAGAAGGGGAAAGGGGAAAATCACAAGATGGGATCGGATGGTGGATAAATTGAAGCAACAGTTTATTCCTGTTGATTATGAGCTTGACCTACTAAAGAAAATGCAAAGTTTGAAGCAAGCAGGAAGATCTATTCAGGAGTATACAGAGGAGTTCTATCGACTTCTCATCAGAACAGGCCATGCAGAAGCTGATAAAGAGAAAGTTGCCCGATACCTTAATGGGTTAAGGCCAAGCATTCAGGAGGAGCTGAATCTGGTTTGAATGAACAGTATTAAAGAGGCATACTAGTTTGCCCTAAAGGTAGAGGAAAAGCTGAATAAGAAGTTTGAGAGCAGACAAAATGGAAGAGGTCGAGGTGGACGATCTAGTGGACGGTCATATGGTGGCCGAAATGGAGATCTGAAAAAGAAGGATGAGGCCAGTAGCAGTCAAAATCAGCGAAGAAATAATTCCAATCATTTTCAGGATCAGAATAATAGAGATCAGAGAGGAAGAGGAAGAGGACAAGGATCTGGAAGAGGTGGCTTCCATGGAACATGTTTTCACTATGGAGAAGAAGGTCATAGGGCATTTGAATGTCCTCAGTGCCAAGGAAGAACAGACAGGAGAAATTAAGGCCAGGCCAGAGTGGCACATGTAGATGAAGATGCTAGATCGTCAAATTCTGAAGATGCTAAAAGAGGAGAAACACTAATTAACAGAAGAGTCTTGCTGAGTGGTGAGAATGAACCTGAACAAAAGAGGAGCCTGTTTCACACCAGGTGCAAGTGTGAAGGTAAATGCTGTGATGTGATTATCGATAGTGGAAGCACTGAAAATTTGGTGTTAGAAGAGATGGTGACAAAGTTGAAGCTCAAGAGATAGAAACACCCACATCCATATCAGATTTCCTGGGTACAGGATGACCACAAGGTCATGGTCAATGAACAATGCCTGGTGAAGTTCAAGATTGGTGGATACCAAGATGAGGTATTGTGTGATATCATATCTATGGATGCATGTCATATGTTGTTGGGTAGACCATGGTAGTTTGACAGATGTGCTATACATGATGGTCGTGCGAATACCTATTCCCTGACAAAGGATGGAGCGTGACATAAGCTAAAACCATTGAAGGAGACCGAAGAAAAGGTATGTGGTAATGCAAGAATAACATTTGTTGATGGAAAAAAATTCCTAGATGGTATGAGGCATGAGCATGTGTGTTTTGCTTTAATTCCAAAAGTTGGTAATGAAGAAGTAGAGGATGTACCTGTAGAGGTTGCAGATTTGTTGAATGAGTTTCAGGATATTGTATCCGATAACGTGCCTGATGGATTACTACCAATTAGGAAGATTAGTCATCAGATGGACTTGATCCCAGGAGCGAGTTTTCCGAACAAGGTAGCACACAGAATGACACCTGTAGAAAGTGAGGAGTTGAAAAAACAAGTACATGAGTTGTTACAGAAAGGATTGATCCGTGCAAGTCTGAGTCCCTGTGCTGTACTAGTGGTATTAGCACCAAAGAAGAATAGAGAGTGGAGGATGTGTATAGATTCTAGAGCAATAAACAAGATCACAATCAAGTATAGGTTTCCATTGCCACGAATGGATGATATTATGGACTCTTTGAGTGGAGCTGTGTATTTCTCAAAGATAGATCTGAAGAGTGGATATCATCAGATTCGGATCAGAGAAGGAGATGAATGGAAGACTGCCTTCAAGACAAAGGAAGGACTGTATGAGTGGTTAGTCATGCCTTTTGGCCTAACCAATGCACCGAGCACTTTCATGCGGGTCATGAACGAGGTTCTGAAAAAATTTCTGGGTAAGTTTGTCATTGTTTACCTAGATGATATTTTGATCTTTAGTAAGACATTGAAGGAGCATATGATGCATATTCGTATGGTATTTGAGAAGCTGAGAGAAGAGAAATTGTTGATTAATTTGAAGAAGTGCAGTTTTGTGAAGAAAGAGTTAGTGTAGTTGGGATTTGTAGTTTCAGCAGAAGGTCTAAAAATGGACCCAGAGAAGGTACAGGCTATCCTTGAATGGCCTACTCCAAGGAGTGCTACTGAAGTAAGATCTTTTCATGGTCTAGCTAGCTTTTACAGAAAGTTTATCAGAAATTTTAGCAGTATTTGTGGACCCTTGACTGAAACAATGAGAGGGGATAGGAAAGAGTTTAAGTGGACTAAAGGAGCAGAAAAGAGTTTTTAATTATTGAAACAAAAAGTTATAGAATAAACTATTTTAGCACTTCCAGATTTTAATAAGGTATTTCAAGTAGATTGTGATGCTAGTGGTACTGCAATAGGAGCTTTTATGAGCCAAGAAGGTAAATCTGTTGCTTATTTCAGTGAGAAGTTAAATGATGCCAAGAGAAAATATTCTGTTTATGATCAAAAATTTCATGCTATAGTTCAGGCATTAAAGAAGTGGAGATATTATCTGCTTCCTAAGGAGATTGTTTTGTATACTGATCATCAAGCTTTGCAATATTTGAATAGTCAAGGAAAATTGAATCAAAGGCATTTGAAATGGGTTGAGTTTTTGCAGAGTTATACATTTGTTTTGAAACACAGGAGTGGAAAGTCTAATAGGGTTGTAGATGCTCTTAGTAGAAGGCAACTATTACTGACAGAGATGTAGATTAAGGTGGTTGGGTTCAAGGAACTCAAGAATTTGTGTCCAGAGGATCCTGATTTTGGTGAAGCTTGGAAAGCTTGTACAGAACCTGTTACTCTAGACAGGACGAAATGGCTGGATTTCATCATCCAGGATGATATGCTATTCAGAGGGATTCAGTTGTGCCTTCCACAAAGTTCTATGAGGGAGAATCTCATCAAGGAGAAGCATAGTGGAGGATTGGCTGGATATTTTGGTCGTGATAAAACCCTTGGTTTGGTTAGTGAGAATTATTATTGGCCACAATTGCAGCAAGATGTGAAGAAGTTTGTACAGAGTTGCAGAGTATGTCAGATGGCGAAAGGAGTGAAGTAGAATATAGAGTTGTATCAGCCATTACCTATACCAGAGAAGCTTTGGGAGGATATCAGAATGGACTTTGTTCTTGGTTTACCGATGACTCAGCGGGGGCATGATTCAATTTTTGTGGTAGTTGACAGATTTTCAAAGATGACACGTTTTATTCCCTGCAAGAAGACTAATGATGCTGTTCATGTAGCAGAATTGTTTTTTAGAGAAGTAGTGAGACTTCATAGTTTGCCAAAGACCATAGTTTCAGATCGGGACACTAAGTTTGTTGGATATTTCTGGCGTACATTGTGGAAGAAGTTGAAGATAGATTTGAAGTTCAGTTCATCACATCATCTATAGACTGATGGACAGACAGAGGTGGTGAATAAGAGTTTGGGAAATTTGCTAAGATATTTGTTTGGAGATAAGCCAACAGGATGGGATTTGATTTTACCACAGGCGGAATTTGCATACAATAATTCTGTCAACAGGAGCACTGGTAAATCACCATTCCAGATTGTATATGGAAGTAGTCCAAGAAATGCATCTGAATTGAGGAAGATAGATAAAGGAGAAATAAGTAGTGCTGAAGCTGAAGATTTTGCAAAACACTTAAAGAACATCCATGAAGAGGTGAGGAAGCATATTACCAAGATGAACACACAGTATAAGGCTAAGGCAGATGAGAAAAGGAGGTATAAGGAATTTCAGGTTGGTGATGAAGTCATAGTTCATTTGCGGAAGGAGCGGTTTCCAGTTGGTATATATAACAAGCTGAAAATGAAGAAGTTTGGACCATGTAGGATACTGAAGAAACATGATTCAGGAAATGCATATGAGGTAGAATTACCTACTGAGCTAAATATTTCACCAGTTTTTAACATTTAAGATTTGACAGAATATCATGAAGGAGGTGTTGAAGATGAGATCACAGCAGCACAGTGGAGTATTCCAGCAACTAGTTCAGACACTAAGGAGATCGAAGATATACTAGACAGTCGTGTTGGTAGAAGCACAAGGAACAGGACATATGAAGAATATCTGGTCAAGTGGAAAGGATGACCTATTGAAGATTCATCATGGCTGACAAAGGAGGAGGTTAGCCGTCTTGGTTTTCCTCTGCACACCTGAGTCGTGATAGGGTCACTTCTCAAATTACCCTGGGTGTCTGATGCAGGAGCATCCTAGGTGTAAGAGCAATCTTGCATCACCCAAAAATATTTCTATTTTTATATTTAATAAGGGATATTTTGTGCAGAGCTGCTATTTATGAAAAGTTACTATTTTTGGTAATTTTTGTATGTGCTCAAAATGATCTGATTTCTTTCTTGAAGGTTCATTTTGGTCATATAAGCCTGCCAGTAAAGTTTCATTGCCAAATCAAGTGTATATTGGAAGATATTGAAGATTTTTGGTATTGGCAGCAGGGTACAGAAACTTTGAACTCAGTTTTGAAGGTTTTAGAGGCCCCGGATGAGGTCAAAAATTTGGGTGACAGGCGCTTGCCCGAGTCAAGCCTGTAGAGCGCTTCGTGGCATTTCCGAAATGGCGTTATAATAGCCGATCGGCTCAACTGGTGATGACTTATGGTCTTCGGAAGTTGGGCCACCCGAAATGGCAGAAAATAATTTTCTTCAAAATTTCTGTTCGGGTTTCCAAGGTTATCTTGAGCCGACTAGGATGTAATAAAATGTAAAATAAAATAATTCTAAGATTGGTCGGCCTTATTGGCTAAAATTCTGGAACCTTCCAGGCAGTGGAAAATTGCCTATATAAGGAAGGCTGTATTATTGTCTTAGGCAGTTTAGAATAGTTCTGGGTAATAGTTCAAGGCTTTGTCCTACAGAATATTGTAAGGGAATGCCCATGTGGGTTTGCATATTGTAATTCTAAAAGTTTGTAATTCCACATTTGTGGAGATAATAAGAAGCCAATTTTTCTGTTTTTGCATATTATTGTTGTTGTTTCTCTTTTTCTGTTATGTGTTTGTGGTATTGAGGGGAGCACCCTTCATCAAGTGGTATCAGAGCCAAGTTCTTGAGTGTGTAAACAGATCACTGACTGTGAGGCAGTTTGCACCAGGACCATGGCTAGGGTTTCAGCACGCATCACGAAAATACCTCCACGAAGGGAACATGGTGGAAGAGCTGGTGTTGTAACACCTGAGGTTAGAAAGCTGCAGAGATAAGTGCGAGCATTGCAAGAAGAGATTCGCAGAGTTATGAATCTTAATGTCAGAGATGAAAGCGAGGATGAAGCCGAAGAAGAATATCAAGAAGGAGAAGCTGAAATTGTGAACTAGGAGGAAGAAAGACTTTTTCGAGCGATTTTCAAGATTGGGAAAAGACCTAAGATTGAGGTTCTTACATTTTCTGAAAATCTTAACCTAGAGG
Source organism: Chamaecyparis obtusa (assembly GCA_027943335.1). NCBI lineage: Eukaryota > Viridiplantae > Streptophyta > Pinopsida > Cupressales > Cupressaceae > Chamaecyparis > Chamaecyparis obtusa. Next base: position 773,605 of record BSBK01005002.1, read on the forward strand.
AATTGATCGACTAGATCACTGAATGTGAAGAGTATTTTGAGTATGAAGATGTTGAGGATCCTAATAGGGTCAAATTTGTGAAGGCCAGACTGAAAGGTCATGCGAAGATATGGTGGCAAGAGATTCAGTTGGAGCGAAATAGAAGGAGAAAGGAGAAAATCATGAGATGGGATCGGATGGTGGATAAATTGAAGTGACAGTTTGTTCCTGTTGATTATGAGCTTGACCTACTAAAGAAAATGCAAAGTTTGAAGCAAGCAGGAAGATCAGTTCAGGAGTATACAGAGGAGTTCTATCGACTTCTCATCAGAACAGGCCATGCAGAAGCTGATAAAGAGAAAGTTACCCAATACCTTAATGGGTTAAGGCCAAGCATTCAGGAGGAGCTAAATATAGTTCGAATGAATAGTATTGAAGAGGCATACCAGTTTTCCCTAAAGGTAGAGGAAAAGATGAATAAGAAGTTTGAGAGCAGACAAAATGGAAGAGGTCACAGTGGACGATCTGGTGGACGGTCATATGGTGGCCGAAATGAAGATTCGAAAAAGAAAGATGAGGCCAGTAGTAGTCAGAATCAGCGAGGAAATAATTCTAATCATTTTCAGGATCAGAATAATAGAGATCAGAGAGGAAGAGGAAGAAGACAAGGATCTGGAAGAGGTGGCTTCCGTGAAACATGTTTTCACTGTGGAGAAGGTCATAGGGCATTTGAATGTCCTCAGTGCCAAGGAAGAACAGACAGGAGAAATGAAAGCTAGGCCAGAGTGGCACATGTAGATGAAGATGCTAGATCATCAAATTCTAAAGATGCTGAAAGAGGAGAAACGCTAATTAACAGAAGAGTCTTGCTGAGTGGTGAGAATGAACCTGAACAAAGGAGGAGCCTGTTTCACACCAGGTGCAAGTGTGAAGGTAAATGCTATGATGTGATTATCGATAGTGGAAGCACTGACAATTTGGTGTCAGAAAAGATGGTGACAAAGTTGAAGCTCAAGAGACAGAAACACCCACATCCATATCGGATTGCCTGGGTACAGGATGACCACAAGGTCATGGTCAATGAACAATGCCTGGTGAAGTTCAAGATTGCAGATACCAAGATGAGGTATTGTGTGATATCATATCTATGGATGCATGTCATATATTGTTGGGTAGACCGTGGGAGTTTGACAGATGTGTTGTACACGATGGTCATGCGAATGCCTATTTCCTGAAAAAGGATGGAGCACGACATAAGCTAAAACCATTGAAGGAGACCAAAGAAAAGGTATGTGGTAATGCAAGAATAACATTTGTTGATGGAAGAAAATTCCTAGATGGTATGAGGCATGAGCATGTGTGTTTTGCTTTAATTCCAAAAGTTGGTAACGAAGAAGCAGAGGATGTACGTGTAGAGGTTGTAGATTTGTTGAATGAGTTTTAGGATATTGTATCTGATAACGTGCCTCATGGATTACCACCAATTAGGAAGATCAGTCATCAGATGGACTTGATCCCACGAGTGAGTTTTCCGAACAAGGAAGCACACAGAATGACACCTGCAGAAAGTGAGGAGTTGAACAGACAAGTACATGAGTTGTTATAGAAAGGATTGATCCGTGTGAGTCTGAGTCCCTGTGCTATACCAGTGGTATTAGCACCAAAGAAGAATGGAGAGTGGAGGATGTGTATAGATTCTAGAGCAATAAACAAGATCACAATCAAGTATAGGTTTCCATTGCCATGAATGGATGATATTATGGACTCTTTGAGTGGAGCTGTGTATTTCTCAAAGATAGATCTGAAGAGTGGATATCATCAGATTCAGATCAGAGAAGGAGATGAATGAAAGACTGCCTTCAAGACAAAGGAAGGACTGTATGAGTGGTTAGTCATGCCTTTTGGGCTAACCAATGCACCGAGCACTTTTATGCGGCTCATGAACGAGGTTCTGAAAAAATTTCTGGGTAACTTTTTCATTGTTTACCTAGATGATATTTTGATCTTTAGTAAGACATTGGAGGAGCATATGATGCATATTCGTATGGTATTTGAGAAGCTGAGAGAAGAGAAATTGTTCATTAATTTGAAGAAGTGCAGTTTTGTGAAGAAAGAGTTAGTGTATTTGGGATTTGTAGTTTCAGTAGAAGGTCTAAAAATAGACCCAGAGAAAGTACAGGCTATCCTTGAATGGCCTACTCCAAGGAGTGCTACTGAGGTAAGATATTTTTATGGTCTAGCTAGCTTTTATAGAAAGTTTATCAGAAATTTTAGCAGTATTTGTGGAGCCTTGACTGAAACAATGAGAGGGGATAGGAAAGAGTTTAAGTGGACTAAAGGAGCAGAAAAGAGTTTTTAATTATTGAAACAAAAAGTTACAGAACAACCTGTTTTAGCACTTCCAAATTTTAATAAGGTGTTTCAAGTAGATTGTGATGCTAGTGGTACTACAATAGGAGCTGTTATGAGCCAAGAAGGTAAACCTGTTGCTTATTTCAGTGAGAAGTTAAATGATGCCAAGAGAAAATATTCTGTTTATGATCAAGAATTTTATGCTATAGTTCAGGCATTAAAGAAGTGGAGACATTATCTACTTCCTAAAGAGTTTATTTTGTATACTGATCATCAAGCTTTGCAATATTTGAATAGTCAAGGAAAATTGAATCAAAGACATTTGAAATGGGTTCAGTTTTTGCAGAATTATACATTTATTTTGAAACATAAGAGTGGAAAGTCTAATAGGGTTGCAGATGCTCTTAGCAGAAGGCAACTATTGCTGACAGAGATACAGATTGAGGTGGTTGGGTTCAAGGAACTCAAGAATTTATATCCAGAGGATCTTGATTTTGGTGAAGCTTGGAAAGCTTGTACAGAACCTGTTACTCTAGACAGGACGAAATGGCTGGATTTCATCATCCAGGATAATATGCTATTCAGAGGGAGTCAGTTGTGCCTTCCATGAAGTTCTATGAGGGAGAATCTCATCAAGGAGAAGCATAGTGGAGGATTGGCTGGACATTTTGGTCGTGATAAAACCCTTGGTTTGGTTAGTGAGAATTATTATTGGCCACAATTGCAGCAAGATGTGAAGAAGTTTGTACAAAGTTGCAGAGTATGTCAGATGGCGAAAGGAGTGAAGCTGAATACAGGGTTGTATCAGCCATTACCTGTACCAGAGAAGCCTTGGGAGGATATCAGCATGGACTTTGTTCTTGGTTTACCGAGGACTCAGCGGGGGCATGATTCAACTTTTGTGGTAGTTGACAGATTTTCAAAGATGGCACATTTTATTCCCTGCAAGAAGACTAATGATGCTGTTCATGTAGCAAAATTATTTTTCAGAGAAGTAGTGAGACTTCATGGTTTGCCAAAGACCATAGTTTCAGATCGGGACACTAAGTTTGTTGGATATTTCTGGCGTACATTGTGGAAGAAGTTGAAGATAGATTTAAAGTTCAGTTAATCACATCATCCATAGACTGATGGACAGACAGAGATGGTAAATAGGAGTTTGGAAAATTTGCTGAGATGTTTGGTTGGAGATAAGCCAACAGAATGGGATTTGATTTTACCATAGGCAGAATTTGCATACAATAATTCTATCAACAAAAGCACTAGTAAATCACTATTTCAGATTGTATATGGAAGTAGTCCAAGAAATGCATCTGGATTGAGGAAGATTGATAAAGGAGAAATAAGTAGTGCTGAAGTTGAAGATTTTGCAGAACACTTGAAGAACATCCATGAAGAGGTGAGGAAGCATATTACCAAAATGAACGCACAGTATAAGGCTAAGGCAGATGAGAAAAGGAGGTATAAGAAATTTTAGGTTGGTGATGAAGTCATGGTTCATTTGCGGAAGGAGTGGTTTCCAGTTGGTACATATAACAAGCTGAAAATGAAGAAGTTTAGACCATGTAGGATACTAAAGAAACATGATTTAGGAAATGCATATGAGGTAGAATTGCCTACTGAGCTAAATATTTCACTAGTTTTTAATATTTCAGATCTGATAGAGTATCATGAAGGAGGTGTTGAAGATGAGATCACAGCAGCACAGTGGAGTATTCCAGCAACTAGTTCAGACACTAAAGAGATTGAAGATATACTAGATAGTCATGTTGGTAGAAGCACAAGGAACAGGACATATGAAGAATATCTGGTCAAGTGGAAAGGATGACCTGTTGAAGATTCATCATGGCTGACAAAGGAGGAGGTTAGCCGTCTTGGTTTTCCTCTGCACACCTGAGTCGTGACAGGGTCACTTCTCAAATTACCCTAGGTGTCTGATGCAGGAGTATCCTGGGTGTAAGAGCAATCTTGCATCACCCAAAAATATTTCTATTTTTATATTCAATAAAGGCTATTTTGTGCAGAGCTGCTATTTATGGAAAGTTACTATTTTTGGTAATTTTCGTATGTGCTTAGAATGATCTAATTTCTTTCTTGGAGGTTCATTTTGGTCATATAAGCCTGCCAGTAAAGTTTCATTCCCAGATCAAGTGTATATTGGAAGATATTGAAGATTTTCGGTATTGGCAGTAGGGTACAAAAACTTTAAACTCAGTTTTGAAAGCTTTAGAAGCCCCGGATGAGGTTAAAAATTTGGGTGATGGGTGCTTGCATGGGTCAAGCCTGTAGAGTGCTTCGTGACGTTTCTGAAATGGGGTTATAATAGCTGATCGGGTCAACTGGTGATGACTTATGGTCTTCGGAAGTTGGACCACCCGAAATGGCAGAAAATAATTTTCTTCAAAATTTCTGTTCGGGTTTCCAAGGTTATCTTGAGCTGACTAAGATGTAATAAATTGTAAAATAAAATAATTCTAAGTTTGGTCGGCCTTATTGGCTAAAATTCTGGAACCTTCCAGGTGGTGGAAAATTGCCTATATAAGGAAGGCTGTATTATTGTCTTAGGCAGTTCAGAATAGTTCTGGGTAATAGTTCGAGGCTTTGTCCTACAGAATATTGTAAGGGAATGCCCATGTGGCTTTGCATATTGTAATTCTAAAAGTTTGTAATTCAACATTTGTGGAGATAATAAGAAGCCAATTTTTCTGTTCTTGCATATTATTGTTGTTGTTTCTCTTTTTCTGTTATGTGTTTGTGGTATTAAAGGGAGCACCCTTCATCAAGTGGTATCAGAGCCAGGTTCTTGAGTGTGTAAACAGATCGCCGACTGTGAGGCAGTTTGCACCGGGACCGTGGCTAGGGTTTCAGTGCACATCGCGAAAATGCCTCCACGAAGGGAATGTGGCAAAAGAGCTGGTGTTGTAACACCTGAGGTTAGAGAGCTGCAGAGACAAGTGCGAGCATTGCAAGAATAGATTCACAGATGAATGAATCTTAATGTCAGAGATGAAAGCGAGGATGAAACCAAAGAATAATATCAAGAAGGAGAAGCTAAAATTGTGAACCAGGAGGAAGAAAGACTTTTTCAGGGGATTTCCAAGATTGGGAAAAAACCTAAGATTGAGGTTCCTACATTTTCTAGAAATCTTAACCCAGAGGAATTGATCGACTGGATCAATGAATGTGAGGAGTATTTTGAGTATGAAGATGTTGAGGATCCTGATAGGGTCAAATTTTCAAAGGCCAGACTGAAAGGTCATGCGAAGATATGGTGGCAAGAGATTCAGTTGGAGCGAAATAGAAGGGGAAAGGAGAAAATCACGAGATGTGATCGGATGGTGGATAAATTGAAGCGACAGTTTGTTCCTGTTGATTATGAGCTTGACCTACTAAAGAAAATGCAGAGTTTGAAGCAAGCAGGAAGATCTGCTCAGGATTATACAGAGGATTTCTATCGACTTCTCATCAGAACAGGCCATGCAGAAGCTGATAAAGAGAAAGTTGCCCGATACCTTAATGGGTTAAGGCCAAGCATTCAGGAGGAGCTAAATCTGGTTCGAATGAATAGTATTGAAGAGGCATACCAGTTTGCCCTAAAGGTAGAGGAAAAGCTGAATAAGAAGTTTGAGAGCAGAAAAAATGGAAGAGGTCGAAGTGGACGATCTGGTGGACGGTCATATGGTGGCCGAAATGAATATTCGAAAAATAAGGATGAGGCCAGTAGCAGTCAGAATCAATGAGGAAATAATTCCAATCATTTTCAGGATCAGAATAATAGAGATCAAAGAGGAAGAGGAAGAGGACAAGGATCTAGAAGAGGTGGCTTCCCTGGAACATGTTTTCATTATGGAGAAGAAGGTCATAGGGCATTTGAATGTCCTCAGTGCCAAGGAAGAACGGATAGGAGAAATGAAGGCCAGGCCAGAGTGGCACATGTATATGAAGATGCTAGATCGTCAAATTATGAAGATGCTAAAAGAGGAGAAACCCTAATTAACAGAAGAGTCTTGCTGAGTGGTGAGAATGAACCTGAACAAAGGAGGAGCCTGTTTCCCACCAGGTGCAAGTGTGAAGGTAAATGCTGTGATGTGATTATCGATAGTGGAAGCACTGACAATTTGGTGTCAGAAGAGATGGTGACAAAGTTGAAGCTCAAGAGATAGAAACACCGACATCCATATCGGATTGCCTGGGTACAGGATGACCACAAGATCATCGTCAATGAACAATGCCTGGTGAAGTTCAAGATTGGCGGATACCAAGATGAGGTATTGTGTGATATCATATCTATGGATGCATGTCATATGTTGTTGGGTAGACCGTGACAGTTTGACAGATGTGTTGTACACGATGGTCGTGCGAATACCTATTCCTTGACAAAGGATGGAGCGCGACATAAGCTAAAACCATTGAAGGAGACCGAAGAAAAGGTATGTGGTAATGCAAGAATAACATTTTTTGATGGAAGAAAATTCCTAGATGGTATGAGGCATGAGCATGTGTGTTTTGCTTTAATTCCAAAAGTTGGTAACGAAGAAGCAGAGGATGTACCTGTAGAGGTTGCAGATTTGTTGAATGAGTTTCAGGATATTGTATCCGATAACATGCCTGTTGGATTACCACCAATCAGGAAGATCAGTCATCAGATGGACTTGATCCCAATAGCGAGTTTGCTGAACAAGGCAGCACACAGAATGACACGTGTAAAATGTGAGGAGTTGAACAGACAAGTACATGAGTTGTTATAGAAAGGATTGATCCATGCGAGTCTGAGTCCCTATGCTATACCAGTAGTATTAGCACTAAAGAAGAATGGAGAGTGGAGGATATGTATAGATTCCAGAGCAATAAACAAGATCACAATCAAGTATAAGTTTCCATTGCCACAAATGGATGATATTATTGACTATTTGAGTCGAGCTGTGTATTTCTCAAAGATAGATCTGAAGAGTGGATATCATCAGATTCGGATCAGACAAATAGATGAATGGAAGAATGCCTTCAAGACAAAGGAAGGACTATATGAGTGGTTATTCATGCCTTTTGGGCTAACCAATGCACCGAGCACTTTCATGCGGCTCATGAACGAGGTTCTGAAAAAATTTCTGGGTAAGTTTGTCATTGTTTACCTAGATGATATTTTGATCTTTAGTAATATATTGGAGGAGCATATGATGCATATTCGTATGGTATTTGAGAAGCTGAGAGAAGAGAAATTGTTGATTAATTTGAAGAAGTGCAATTTTGTGAAGAAAGAGTTAGTGTATTTGGAAATTGTAGTTTCAGTAGAAGGTCTAAAAATAGACCCAGAGAAGGTACAAGCTATCCTTGAATGGCCTACTCCAAGTAGGGCTACTGAGGTAAGATCTTTTCATGGTCTAGCTAACTTTTACAGAAAGTTTATCAAAAATTTTAGCAGTATTTGTGGACCCTTGACTGAAACAATGAGAGGCGATAGGAAAGAGTTTAAGTGGACTAAAGGAGCAGAAAAGAGTTTTTAATTATTGAAACAAAAAGTTACAGAACAACCTATTTTAGCACTTCCAGATTTTAATAAGGTGTTTCAAGTAGATTGTGATGCTAGTGCTACTGCAATAGGAGCTGTTATGAGCCAAGAAGGTAAACCTGTTGCTTATTTCAGTGAGAAGTTAAATGATGCCAAGAGAAAATATTCTGTTTATGATCAGAAATTTTATGCTATAGTTCAGGCATTAAAGAAGTGGAGACATTATCTACTTCCTAATGAGTTTATTTTGTATACTGATCATCAAGCTTTGCAATATTTGAATAGTCAAAAAAAATTGAATCAAAGGTATTTGAAATGGGTTGAGTTTTTGCAGAGTTATACATTTGTTTTGAAACACAGGAGTGGAAAGTCTAATAAGGTTGTAGATGCTCTTAGCAGAAGGCAACTATTGCTGACAGAGATGCAGATTGAGGTGGTTGGGTTCAAGGAACTCAAGAATTTGTATCCAGAGGATCCTGATTTTGGTGAAGCTTGGAAAACTTGTACAGAACCTGTTACTCTAGACAAGATGAAATGGCTGGATTTCATCATCCAGGATGATATGCTATTCAGAGGGAGTCAGTTGTGCCTTCCAGGAAGTTCTATGAGGGAGAATCTCATCAAGGAGAAGCATAGTGGAGGATTGGTTGGACATTTTGGTCGTGATAAAACCCTTGGTTTGGTTAGTGAGAATTATTATTGGCCACAATTGCAGCAAGATGTGAAGAAGTTTGTACAGAGTTGCAGAGTATGTCAGATGGCAAAAGGAGTGAAGTAGAATACAGGGTTGTATCAGCCATTACCTGTACCAGAGAAGCCTTGGGAGGATATCAGCATGGACTTTGTTCTTGGTTTACCGAGGACTCGGTGGGGGCATGATTCAATTTTTGTGGTAGTTGACAGATTTTCAAAGATGGCACATTTTATTCCCTGCAAGAAGACTAATGATGTTGTTCATGTAGCAGAATTATTTTTCAGAGAAGTAGTGAGACTTCATAGTTTGCCAAAGACCATAGTTTCAGATCGGGACACTAAGTTTGTTGGATATTTCTGGCGTACATTGTGGAAGAAGTTGAAGACAGATTTGAAGTTTAGTTCATCACATCATCCACAGACTGATGGACAAACAGAGGTGGTGAATAGGAGTTTGGGAAATTTGCTGAGATGTTTGGTTGGGGATAAGCCAACAGGATGGGATTTGATTTTACCACAGGCGGAATTTTCATACAATAATTCTATCACCAGGAGCACTGGTAAATCACCATTCCAGATTGTATATGGAAGTAGTCCAAGAAATGCATCTGAATTGAGGAAGATAGATAAAGGAGAAATAAGTAGTGCTGAAGCTGAAGATTTTGTAGAACACTTGAAGAACATCCATGAAGAGGTGAGGAAGCATATTACCAAGATGAATGCAGAGTATAAGGCTAAGGCAGATGAGAAAAGGAGGTATAAGGAATTTCAGGTTGGTGATGAAGTCATGGTTCATTTGCGGAAGGAGCGGTTTTCAGTTGGTACATATAACAAGCTGAAAATGAAGAAGTTTGGACCATGTAGGATACTGAAGAAACATGATTCAGGAAATGCATATGAGGTAGAATTGCCTACTGAGCTAAATATTTCACTAGTTTTTAATATTTCAGATCTGACAGAGTATCATGAAGGAGGTGTTGAAGAAGAGATCACAGCAGCACAGTGGAGTATTTCAACAACTAGTTCAGACACTAAGGGGATCAAAGATATACTGGACAGTCATGTTGGTAGAAGCACAAGGAACAGGACATATGAAGAATATCTGGTCAAGTGGAAAGGATGACCTGTTGAAGATTCATCATGGCTAACAAAGGAGGAGGTTAGCCGTCTTGGTTTTCCTCTGCTCACCTGAGTCGTGACAGGGTCACTTCTCAAATTACCCTAGGTGTCTGATGCAGGAGCATCCTGGGTGTAAGAGCAATCTTGCATCACCCAAAAATATTTCTATTTTTATATTCAATAGGGGCTATTTTGTGCAGAGCTATTATTTATGAAAAGTTACTATTTTTGATCATTTTTGTATGTGCTCAGAATGATCTGATTTCTTTTTTGGAGGTTCATTTTGGTCATATAAGCCTGCCAGTAAAGTTTCATTGCCAGATCAAGTGTATATTGGAAGATATTGAAGATTTTCAGTATTGGCAGCAGGGTATAGAAACTTTGAACTCAGTTTTGAATGCTTTAGAGGCCCCGAATGAGGTTGAAAATTTGGGTGACGGATGCTTGTGCGGGTCAAGCCTGTAGTGAGCTTTGTGGCATTTCTGAAATGGGGTTATAATAGCCGATCGGGTCAACTGGTGATGACTTATGGTCTTCGAAAGTAGGGCCACCCGAAATGGCAGAAAATAATTTTCTTTAAAATTTCTGTTCGGGTTTCCAAGGTTATCTTGAGCCGACTATGATGTAATAAAATGTAAAATAAAATAATTCTAAGTTTGGTCGGCCTTATTGGCTAAAATTCTGGAACCTTCCAGGCGGTGGAAAATTGCCTATATAAGGAAGGCTGTATTATTGTCTTAGGCAGTTCATAATAGTTCTGGGTAATAGTTCGAAGCTTTGTCCTACAGAATATTGTAAGGGAATGCTTATGTGGCTTTGCATATTATAATTCTGAAAGTTTGTAATTCCACATTTGTGGAGATAATAAGAAGCCAATTTTTCTGTTCTTGCATATTATTGTTGTTGTTTCTCTTTTTCTGTTATGTGTTTGTGGTATTAAGGGGAGCACCCTTCATCAGCTCTTAGAAGCACTTTAGTCACCTTCAAAATGGATGATGTGGTGTCTTCACTGCTATCAGAGGAGATGCGGAGAAAGGCTTCTATTTCAGAAAAAGAAGCCCTTGCTGTTCATGGGAGATCCACTGAAAGAGGGAAGAAAAATGACAATAAGTCTGACAATAAAGGTAGATCCAAATCGCATGGGAAGTCAAAGACTTCCAATAAGTCCAAGGCAAAATTTTGGAACTGTGATAAATTTGGGCACTTTCATAAAGACTATAAAGAGCTGAAGAAGAAGGAGAAAGGTTCAGATTCAGATTCAGAAAGATCTCAAGAAGATGGTGATGCATTCATCGCAGCTTTGGCAGCCCATGCATCTGATGATGTGTGGTTGGTTGACTCAGGTGTATCTTTTCACATGACCTCTCATCAAAATTGGTTCTCAAAATATGAAGAGTTCAATGGTGGAAAGGTGTACTTGGGTGATGATTCTCACCTAAAGATAGATGGATGTGGAAGGGTCACTATAAAATTTTCTGATGGATGAGTAAAGGGAATCAATGGAGTTATGCACATTCTGGATTTGGCACGAAACCTATTATCTGTAAGTATGCTGAATGATGTAGGTGTGCAAGTTGTTTTTTCAAAAGAAGGATGCAAGATGATGAGAGGATCGATAGTGCTTGCAAGGGGTACTAGGAGAGGTACCTTATTTCAGCTAGATGCATGTATTCCTCTATGTAATAGTTCTTCATCCTCACCATCTGAACAAGCAGTGAAGAAGTCTGTGGCTATTGGTTCTGATGGTAGTGCAAATACTTTGGAAGGTAAGCTTCCTACAGAAAAGACAATGTTGTGGCATATGAGATTTGGCCACATTGGTGAAAAGGGTCTCAGAACCCTAAAAAATAAAAATCTCATTGAGGGGTTAAATGATTGCAATCTCGAGTTCAACTTCTGCGAACACTGTGTCTATGGTAAACAAAATTGTGTTTAGTTTTACTCTAGTTCTCACAAATCTTTTGATGTTTTGGATCTTATTCATTCTGATGTATTTGGTCCTGTAAAAGTTCCTTCAATCTCCAAGTTTGTATTTTTTGTATCTTTCATAGATGATTATAGTAGAAGGACGTGGATTTATTTCCTTAAAAGTAAGACACAAGTCTTTAGTCGGTTCAAGGAATTTAAAGCTCTTGTAGAGAATCAGACTAGTAAGAAGATTAAGTGTGTGAGAACTGACAATGGTGGTGAGTTTTGCTCAGTACAGTTTGAATAGTTCTGTAAAGAACAAGGTATCGAGAGGCATAAGACAACTCTTTATACCCCATAGCAAAATGGAGTTGCAGAGAGAATGAACATGACACTGATGGAGAAGGCTAGGAGTTTGCTTAGTGGAGCTGGTTTAGAACAAAGGTTTTGGGCCGAAGCTGTGGCCACTGCTTGCTATCTGGTTAATAGATCTCCTACATTAGCCCTTGTTGGTAAGACACCCATGGAGGTGTGGTCTGGTGAGAAGCCTTCAATTAGACATCTTCATGTTTTTGGTTGTGAAGCTTATGCACATGTTCCAAAGGAGAAAAGATCTAAGTTGGAAAACAAAGTTGTTAAATGTATTTTCATCGGATACAGTGCTGGTGTGAAAGGATACAAGCTTTGGGATCCTGTGACTAGTAAGGTGCTATATAGTAAAAATGTTATTTTCAGAGAGCTAACATCTTCTCCTATTGTGCTGCAACCAGATGAAAAGGAAAAGGAAAAAGATGCTGTTCAGTTTCCTCCTACCCTTGAGAAGATTGAACAAAGAGACCATGTTGGGTCTAATGATGAGGAGAGCTCTAGCAGCTCTGATAGTTCAGAAGAAGAGAAAGAACAACCTCAATCATAGCCCTTGAGGAGATCCATGAGAGAAAGAAAGAAACCAGAAAGGTTTGGTTATTCTATGTTAGATTCTAGTTGTGCCTTTGCTTTGATTACTAACACTGATGAGCCTAGATCTGTGAAAGAGGCTTTGGGCATGGAAGATGCAGGTTCGTGGATTGAGGCTATGGATGATGAGATGGCTTCATTGGAGAAAAAAAAAACTTGGGACCTTGTACCTTTTCCTAAAGGGAGAAAATATGTTGGCTATAAATGGGTGTTCAAGAAGAAATTCTGTGCAGATGGCAGTGTTGAAAGGTATAAAGCTAGACTGGTTGCAAAGGGGTATTCACAGGTAGAGGGAATAGATTATGGTGAAATATTCTCTCCACTTGCAAAGTTGACATCCATTAGATTTCTGTTATCTCTTGCTACATCATATGATTTAGAGATAGAATAGATGGATGTGAAGACAACTTTCCTTCATGGTGATTTGGAGGAAGAGATTTATATGTCATAGCCTGAGCACTACATTGTTAAAGGTAAAGAATCCTTAGTTTGCAGATTAAAGAAATCTCAATATGGTTTGAAGCAATCTCCTAGGATGTGGTACCTTAAGTTTGATGCCTTTGTGTTGTCAATTAGATTTGTAAGATCAAAATCAGATCATTATGTTTATTTCAGAGTTGAAAATGATCACCTTCTTACTGTTGCATTATATGTTTATGATATGTTGCTGTTTGGGAAGGGTAAGGGTATGATTTCTGATTTTAAATCTTAGTTCTCAGCACAGTTTGAGATGAAAGATCTTGGGGCAGCTAGGTACATCTTGGGTATGGAAATTAGTAGAGACAGGTCTAACAAATTTTTTTGGTTGAGTCAAAGTAAGTATGTGAAGTTTGTGTTGGACAGGTTCAGCATGGTAGATTGTAGACCACTAGGTGTTCCTATTTCTATGGGAACAAAGTTATCTGTAGATGATTGTCCAAAATCTCCTAGTGAGGTGGAGGACATGAGTAGAGTACCTTATGCTAGTGCAGTTGGAAGTCTTATGTATGCTATGGTCTGTACTAGACTAGACATTGCCTAAGTACTAAGAATCTTGAGTCGGTTTATGGCTAATCCTGGATGGGTACATTGGGATGTAGTTAAGCGAGTATTTAGATATTTGAGGGGTACATTAGATTACTCCATATGTTATCATGGTAACTCTTCTAGATCTCTACATTCAATTTTTATTCATGGGTTTGTGGATTCAGATTGGGTAGGTGATATTGATAGCAGGAGATCCACCAGTGCTTATGTGTTCACTATGTTTGGTGGTGCCATCATTTGGATGAGTAAGTGACAACCTGTGGTTGCTTTGTCCACTATAGAAGCTGAGTACATGCTGCTACTCATGTTTGTAAAGAAGCCATTTGGCTTAGAAGATTGTGTTCTGTTGTTGGTGTTGATGCAGAATAGATTACTATTTGGTGTGATAGTTAGAGTGCTATTTTCCTTGCAAAGAATCCAACTTTCCATGCCAGAACGAAGCACATTGATGTGTAGTTTCACTTTGTGAGAGATATGGTGGAAGATGGAAAGGTAAATTTGGAGAAGGTAGATATTGTGAAGAATGTTGCAGATGCATTAATGAAACTAGTGGGCACTGAGAAGTACAGATGGTGTTTGGAGTCTATGGGCCTTTTGGCCTATAGTGGTTAAAGTTCCTGTTATGTTCTTGTTGCTCTTACAAGGTGTTCGACAAGTGGGAGAATGTTAGGAATAAGGTGTCTCAACCTTGGATAATTCCTATTCTTATTATTTGTTTTGTAAATGTATTTTTTGCAAATAATATAATTAAGTGTGAGTGTACATGTCTAGTTGGTATGTTGATGAGTCACTCCACTTGATGTGTTGGCATCTTGTGCGTAAGGAGATCATGACTGAAACGGTCATGACAGATTCCTATGATGTGTAAGAACTATTTAAGGAATGTGCTGTGACAGGTGTAAGAGCATCTTATGACTTGGGCTTATTTGGGCACCCAAGAAGAAGTGGTTGGTGTGTGTAAGAGAATATGCCAAAAATAGGTTGGTATGATAGATTCTCTTACACTTCTCTTGTGACCGTTATTTTTGGTAGATTCTATGACAAGCTCTCATAGTCTATTCTAGGGATGGACGCTTATTCTTAGGATTACATGTAACAACTATGTACATGTGGCTTTGTGAATGGGTCTTGGTGGTTGTGCCTATTTTTGGGTCCAAAGGAGTCTATATATATGATGCTGCTCCTATGGGAGAGATATAACAGAAATTTAAGTCTTGTTGGCTTTGTCTCTCATTTCCTAAAAGAACTTGCATTGCAAGTGTATTGTAATCTTTGTGTTGAAGATAATACATTGTGCAGGTTTTGGAGTGCTGGAGTTTTTTACCGAAAGGTTTTCCCTAGGGTATATCATTGTGTCATTCTCTATTTTTCTGTATGCATTGTATGTGGTTGCAATATCTTTGTTAAAGTAGTTAACGAATCTGAAATTGTAAGGATTTATAAGAATTTGCACAATAATCTCCTATAGAGATTAGCGTAGGAAGCTATTTCTGCACCTAAGTTTCCTTACACCGCCATCTACCATAAAGACACATAATATAGATACATACATATAAACACCATACACATGCTAGTATGGGGTAAGTATATCATAAACCAACCGAACATGAAACATCACATCATAATAACATAATCATCTAAATATGAAATCACATATCATCATAGCATAAACATAATCTAGATAAATCCACAATCACTGAAATAATATCCATAAATGCACACATGCAAAGTGGCCTAAAAGAGTATTACACTAATAAACTAAAAGCAAAATATGGAGGTACTACATCCAAACCCCCTTGTATCAGGCTTACTCCTAGAAGCCTACAAACAAGTAGGGATAAGATTCCTGGAATCTATCTGCATCCTCCCAAGTAGCTATTGTCTCATCATTTGGATCCCATTGGACCCTTACCTGGTCGACGGTTCAACCCCTGAGGATCAAATCTCAATGCTATAGGATACATATGGGCTCCAATACCAACTGCCCATCCTCCACCTGTAAAGCATTCCAATCAAGTACATGTGTAACATTAGGAATATATCATCTAAGTACTAAAACATGGAGTACATCATGAATGCATGATAAGCTAGGTGAAAAAGCAAGATGGTATGCAACTAGACCTATCCTCTCTAGGATCTCAAAAGGACCAAAAAATCAAGGTGCCAACTTCAAACCCTTTCCATATCAGATCAGACTCTTTCATGGATGCACTCTCAAGAATACTCTATCCCCAACTACAAGCTGCCTATCAATCTAGTGAGCATCTACATACTTCTTTTGTCTGTCTTGTGTAGTAGCCACATGCTCTCAGATACAAATCACTTGCTACTCCATGTCACGAAGCATATCTAGACCAATAAGAATACAGTCCTCCAATCAATCCTAGCTCAATGGGGTACGATAAGGATGTCCATATAATACATGGAAGGGTGACATGCCAATGGAACTATGATATCCATTATTATAAGCAAACTCCACTAGGTAAAGATAATCCTCCCAGTGAGTCTGTATGTCCATGACATACATCCTCAACATATCCTCTGGCACCTAATTAACCTGTTCTATCTAACCATCAGTCTCAGGGTGATATGCTAAACTAAAATTCAACTGAGCACCAAGATCATGCTACAGTGAAGTCCAAAATGCTGATGTAAAAATAGGATCTCTATCAGAGATAATCTTACGTGGAACTCCGTGAAGTCTCACTATATCCTACATGAAGACCCTAGCCACAAAAGCTACTGTATAAGAAGATCTCATGGGAGAAAAGTGTGCCACCTTAGTCAACCAATCAATGATCACCATGATAGCATCATGCCTATGAGGAGTCATTGGCAATCCAACAATGAAGTCCATAGAAATAATATCCCACTTCCAGGATGGAATGAGATTAGGCTGCAAAAGCCCTGCTGGATGCTAATGATCTACCTTGACCCTTTGACACTCTAAAAATCTAGCCATAAAATTAGCAATGTTACATTTCATGCCAGGTTAATAATAAAGTTGTCGTAAGTCTGCATGCATCTTCTTAACACCTAGATGTGCTAAATAAGGTGCACGATGAGCCTCTGATAAAACCAATGAATGTAAATCATCCAATGGTGGTACATATATCTAGCCCTTGTGTTGCATAAGTCCATCTGACTCCAAGAAAAAACCTAAGAACCTACCCTCCAAAGGTCTCCCTAACCCAATCACTAAACTTACCTCCTGATACAAAGTATCTCTGGGAAGTGACTGAAGAATCATGCTCCTCAAATCCACACTAAGAGTCATAGCTGATACAATCTTCTTCTTGTGACTCAAAGCATCCGCTACCAAATTTTCTTTACCCTAGATGTATTTGATCTCAAAATCATACTCGCAAAGAAATTCCATCCACCTTCTCTATCTAGCATTTAGATTAGGTTGGGTAAATATATACTAAAGACTACGGTGATCACTATGAACCTCAAAATGGTGCCCTAATAAGAAGTGTCTCCATCTGACTAAAGCATGGACAACCAATGCCAACTCAAGATCATGTGTAGGATAATTAAGCTCATGATCCTTGAGTTTGTGAGACTCATATGCAATCACTCATCCTTCCTACATAAGGACTACTCCAATACCCTCTAAAAATGCATCAGTGCATACAACAAAATCTCTGGATGGATCTGGCACTGCTAGAATAGGGGCACTAGTCAAGCACCCCTTAAGCTTCTGGAAAGCTTCCTCACACTTCTCTATCCAAATGAACTTCTTCCCTTTCCTCTGCAATGAGGTGATAGGATGTGCAACCCTAAAAAAGTCCTTGACAAATCTGTAGTAATATCCAACCAAACCCATGAAACTACAGACTTTAGACACATTAGTGGGTGCTGGCCACTCCATAATTGCCTGAATCTTCGAAGGATATACTGAGATACCTTCTCCTAAAATCATATGACCAAGATACTAAATCTCTATCTGAAACAAATCACACTTCTTTGCATTAGCATAAAGTTGATTCTCCCTCAAACACTGCAAAACCTATCTAAGATGTTCCTCATGTTCTTCTATGGATTTAGAGTATATCAATATGTCATCCAAGAAGACCAATACAAACTGATCCAAATACTCTCAAAACACTCCATTCATTAAGCACATGAACACTGATGGAGCATTCATCAAACCAAAAGGTACCACTGTGAACTCATAATGCCCATATCTTGTACGGAATGTAGTCTTATGAATATCTGCACCATGAATCCATAGCTGATGATACCCTAACTTTAGATCAATTTTAGAGAACACCTCAGCTCCCTTAATCTGATCAAATAAATCATCAATACATGGCAATGGATATCTATTTTTGATTGTTACCTTGTTCAACTGTCTGTAGTCAATACACAAGCATAAAGATCTATCCTTCTTCTTAACGAAGAGGACTAGTGCTCCCCATGGAGAAACACTAGGTCTAATGCTCCCCTTTGCCAAAAATTCTTCCAACTAAACCTTGAGCTCACTCAACTCATGAGTAGTCATCTTGTATGGAGCTCTAGAGATAGGCTCAGCTCTTGGAACAAGCTCGATCCAAAAATCAATGTCACGCTTAGGTGGCATACCTGGAATCTCTATCAGAAAGACATCAAGAAATTCCTACAACACTAGATGATCTAGGGTCCTATCTTCACTCTCCTCTTCATCAATCTCATTCAGAGTCACTGCAAACATCTGGAAACCCTTTCACATACAATGTTTTAGTTTCATAGCTGAAATCATTCAGAGAGAAATAGGTCATGGGATACCCACTATCTGAAACTCTATACCCTCATCATCCTTGCAAATGATGGTCTTCTTCCTATAGTCGATGCTAGCTCCATGAGCTTCTAACCAATCCATACCTAGCACAACCCCATATGATCCCAAAGGAATTACACGAAGATCTACAAAGGTAATGAATTTACCCAAATTTAGTTCACAACTAGGAACCAAAGATCCTATCACAACCCTAGCTCCTGAGGCTAGTTCCACTTGCCAACTACTATCTTGCTTTGCAGCCACCAACCCACAATGCTCAACTAAAAGTGGAGATATGAAAGAGTCAGTAGCACCAGAATCATATAAAATAGAAATGGGTATGCCTCGAATAATACCTGTGGTCTCAACTACCATACCATGATGATCTTCTTGTCGCTGATCCAATGCAGTGAACACTCTATGTGTGTGCCTTGCATCTCCAACTGTGGGTTCAGAAGTTGCTAGCCTCTGAGAAGAGTACTATGGGGGACACTGTGGGAAATTCACTACTATGTGCCCAAATTGTCCACATGTGAAACATCCCATGTTTCTAAAGTTACTCTTTCCTCCGGATGGTGCACTGGATTGCTGAAAGCTACCTTTGCTAGCACTCTATTGAACACTCTCAACTGGTTGAGCAGTTTGATTGTGCTTAGAGTGCTTACCATTCCAAAAGTTCCTAGAATGAGACCCACTACTCTGAGAAGGAGGTGGAAGGGTTTTAGCCTACTAATGGTTCTAGTTACCCTTATAGAAGTTTGATGACTTCTTGAAGTTTTGGCTACCTTGGGACTGGTTCCCTCTGAACCCTGATCCTGAAGAACCACCTAGTTGCCAATCATAGCCTGAGGCTATATTAGCCTTAGTGAGTGTAGCCTTTACAACCACTTCTCTGAGAGTCTTAGGCTCAAAGAGTAAGACCTTTCCAATAATGCGAGCATTCAGCCCCCTGATAAAATGTTGCACCAATAGAGCTGTGTCCAGCCCAAATCTGGGGTACTGCTTAAGTTCAAAGAACTTACGCTCATATTCACTCATAGTCATAGTTAGCTGCTTTAGATTATGGAACTCATCAGCCCTCTATTTCCTCCATTGATCTGATAATAAATGTTCTTAGAAATTCTCCAAGAACAATTCCCAAGTAATTATGTCCATTCGAACACCCAGCTTCTCTTCCTCAATTTTCCACCATACTGCTACAAAATTTGTGAGCTGAGTCTTAACATATCTAGCTCTGGTGTTGCTACTGAATGGGTGCATGGTAAAAATTCATTCCAATGCTATGAACCATGTCTCTACCTCAAGTCCTATACCCTTCCCATCAAAGGGAATAGGTTTTCCCCTCACAAGATCCATCATATGGTTTGCTGCAACCACTGAAGGATCCATAGTAAATTTCCTCTTAAGAGGACTCCTGGATCTTTCCTTGTCTCTCTCTCCTTCATTCCTATGGGAATGATAGGAAGCCTCCTGATCTGCTCTATCCTGATCAGGACCAAGATGAGCAAGAATTTCTTGAAGGAGCTGTCTAGTATCCTACCCATCAGATTCTCCCTGCTGTTCACCACCGTGCTCATCTCTCGACTGCTGGCGGTTACTTACTTGCTCAACACTAGTGGAAGGGCTACGTTTCCTTCCCCTACCACATCCACCTAACCTACCTATACCTCTACCTCTGGCTACTCTAGTTACAGGCATGATTCCTACAACATGAAGAAACTAGCAAACACTCATGAACATATATCAAAACATAAACCAAGACAAGATGATCATAAAGTAATAGTCTAGAAACAAAATTTATTATATGTCTAAGTTTTTTTTTCAAGTTTAAACTACACACATAAGACCTAATGAGTGTACATACCTAGAGTTCCCAGTGTAGAAACTTAGCTCTGATATCATCTATAACATGTTTATAAATTAGAGGAAGAAAAAAAATTTACATATAGTTTTGGGTGGGGACTAGACCCCTGATTTTCAACATTTTTTAGCAACCAAAAAATCATCTTTAAAATTTTTTAAAACATATTAATTATTATTCAAAAAAAATATTAAAAATAATAATGATAAACTTCATATATTTCTACACATTTCATTAGTTTGCTTCATTTTCAAATTCCAAACAAAAATGCCACTTTTATGTTAATTTTTTTTTAGTAAAAAATGGCAGGGCCATTATAAATTATAAATTATTAATTAAGTGCTTCAGTGGGGCTCCAAGAGGAAAGAAGAAGTGAAGAAAACCTCCTACCCTTTTTGAAATACACAAAATTACTAGAAAGTACTAGAAGAAAAAATGCCGATATAAGACCATACATGAGAAGAAATTTGTCTCAAGACTATACATTACGGGAACAAATATACCAACAAAACCTCAAACTATTAGACCGAAATGGAATCAAATTCTGCCCCAAGACCAAAAAACAATAGGAAAAAAAGGATCCAAGTATTCCCCAGCCACTAAAGAAAAAAGTATCATATGCAGTTAAAAACCCCACCATAGAGACGTTGCTTCCCCAATATCAAAATACTCGAAAAACCAGGAGAAGAAAATGGCATAATAACAACAAAAACAAGAGGGATGCAAAAATTATGCACAAGCCTAGGAAGATATCAATCTTTCCTCAAAGGCTTGGAGGCCAAGTGAAATTTTTTGAAGGAGCACCACCATTACAACAAACTGTTAGAAATAGGAAATACTGAGGGGGAGGGGCGTGAATTAGTATTTCATAGACTTTTACTTTTTCCCACTTATGGATATATGAAATTGACTTGTAACTTGCATAAGAAACTAAAGTAATTAAAATAAATAATAAATACAACCATAAAATAAAGGAAATCATAACACCATGTTTGTTCTTGAGGAAACCCTAGACAAGGGAAACCCCCAGTGGGGATGAGACCCACAAATGATCAACTAATCAAAAGTATCTGGTTAGAGATATTGACCCTGTTACGAGTCTATTACATCTGTATAGTGTCTTTGTCCTTGCTAGAGGATTTTAGGCCTTGTTAAAAGCCTCAACATTGTTAGGAGTTGGTATTACAAAATATGAATGTATGGAAGATGAGATCACTACCCAAACATGCAATATACAATGATAATATTCAATACAAAACATAGAATAAAAAAACCTTTTCCTATTGCTCAATATCTTCAATATTTTGATCTAGCTCAAGTAGGCTCTTCACAAAAGGTTTTATCAATTCACACTATTCAGATCATATATCAGATTTCATATAATACATCAATACAAAATATCTTTACAAATTCACATTAGCTTCATACATTATTTATTACATTCATTATGACTTTTCATAACATAATATCCTTCTTTATACTAGCTAGATCAAATATAGCTTATCAATTAGCTTCCATATTATCAAAGAATAATATTAACTCTTTTTTCCTTAGGGTTAACATCTAGGATGTTGTTCCTAACTATTCAAGTCATTATTTTGACAAACAAAATAATCCCTTAACTCAAAATAATCAATTACTAATCGAGTTTCTCTATTTTATTCAACTCAACACTATTTCTGTAAAACATTGATATCTTTATCTGTACATGATGTACAATCTTGCGCTCTTAGATGTAGCTTCAATATACCTTGTATAATATTTTTTCAAGTGCACATGCACTGAAAGTACTTCTCTAAACTTCACTGATCAAAATGGTCTCTGTGTAGACTGATAAACACTATTATACTTAGATAATTTTCATAGGTTCTCATCAAGAAATTCCTCCTTAGATCATGATGTATTAATACTGAGTATATGTTTCCATAATGACAACATCATGATATCCTACTCAACCAAATTTCCAACAATCTCCCCCTTTTTCATTAGTGGAAACATATGGTAACATTGTCTAAGTCCCAAAAGCTTACAAAAAAATTTCAAAAACAAACTTGCAACATTGTGTTACATGGCCATTACAAGATTTGCAAAAGTTTGTGGATCATACATGTCTAAAAATTTTTCCATAGGGATACTCCCCCTTTGATTATACTCCATACTATTTTGAATATCTATATCTTATACATATAAACAATCTTCTCATGTACTATATTACTCCCCCTTTGACAACAATGACAAAGGTGTCAAAAATATGTATATACAGGTCAAAATTTGATATACCTTTTTATCTTCAATTCTGTAATGCTGGAAGACTTGAAATGCAATCTATAAAGTTTCCCTTCAATTTTTCAATTTCTTTGTCCCATGTAGCCTTAACACAATCTGATACACTAAGTAATGCACATATCCCATAGGATGCTATCTCAACTGCTCTAAGATTTGGTTAGGAAAATTTACCATATGATGTCTTTGATGAAAGACATTCTTCCAGTTCATTCTACACATTATTGATTTTTAGGATTAGGTGCTCTCTGAGTAATGCAAACCTCTTCAAATTTTTTTCTTTCTCATTTTCTAGTAGTCTTATTTCATCATGTATTTTACTTAGTATCTTCTCAGTGTCAGTGATCTTCATGCTAGGATTATATAGCTCATTCACTCTGATTTGCAATTTTGTTTCTTTATTCTTCAACTTCTCTAAAATATCTGAGATATGTTTGTGTGACAAAGCATACTAATTGTACAATGCTCTTCCTCTCTCAAAACATCTCCTCAATTCCTTAATGTAAACATCAAGGTTGTCTAAATCATTTTTAATATTTTGACAATTCATTTGGAATAATTGTGCATCATGAAGTGTTTGTGCTTTCACTAATCCAATGTCAAATAAAGTAGTGAACTCACTGTCAAAATATTTAATTACCTCTGATTCTTGAACTTGTGGATCAACTTCAATCACTTGTGTAGATATAAAACCTTGAAGCTTATTTTTTACCTCAAGTAGTGATCCTTCTAGGCTCTTTACTTTCTCATTCTTTCCAATTATCTTATTCAGAGATGATATCAACTTATTTGGTCATTATCATCAACTTCACCTCCCAAGATTTTTAATACTAACTCAATTGGTGACTTTGATGAGCTTGCTGATGTGATCTTTTATGGTGTGACTATTTTAGTTTTCTAGGGTATAATATTTGTAGGCTTTACCTCTTTTCATATACCTTGTTCCTCTTGCACTTCTATCTTGGTGACTTCCATTTGTGTTTCCTCTATTTCCTATATTTCTTCTTTCTTATCCTCTCCCTTTTTTTCTTCTGCATCTTCTTCCTTATTTTCTCATTCATTTATCATTTCTCCCAAATTTCCAACATCCTCTCCTTGATCTTCAAAAAGAATTTCTTATCTGTCAATAGTAATGTTGGTGACTTGTACATGCATGGATTCATCATCAATATGAATGGTGGGTGGTGGAACTAGTGTTTCTTTCATCTATGAAATTGTGTCTATTGTTCTAGTGTCTTGTTCTGATTCACTTAATGCTTCTCCTAGTATTGATGTCATTACTTTCACAAATGCTTCCTTAGTTTCCTTATTTACTTCCTCATAAATACCTCCCATAATTATATATGTTCTTCTTTTTCTTCTCAAATGGGTGTTGAGACTCTTCATAATTTCTTTGAAATGATCTTCATCTTTGATGACACATAGTTTTCTCAAAACTCTTTCTCTTATACCTCTACCCTCTTCTATTGCTCTCTTATTTTTGTTCACCAATTTATCATAGAGATCACTCAGTATCTTATCTTTAATGTTCTCAAATTTCCTATCAGCAATAATCATATGCCTGACAACTGCATTCTCAAGATTCAGTTTTTCAAAGTTATTGTACATGTGATAATATTTATTCAGCTTAGTGAAAAATCCTTCATTTATGATCAAAGGATTCACTTTCTCAATTTTAGGCTTCCACTATTTTTTTTTTCTACTACCTATCTCTTCTTCTCCTTGTGATTGAGTTGAAACTTGACCTCTCATTTTATTTATAAGTGGTTATTCTTCTTCTTATGTCCTATCCTTTCTATTGGAGAAAAGATAGTCTTCTTCCTTTTACCTGGTCCACTAGCCATCTCTTTTACTCTTTTAGTTGGTGTTATGGAGGTAGATCTAGTATATTTTCTTGTGACTACAACTGGTGGTTTGTCCAATGACATACACAACTCACTAGGATTAGTGACACCTTCATCAATATTTTGAATATCTAGAACATGGATTTCTTTGGATGCCAAAGGTGGAATTGTTAATACTTCATTTTGTCTAATATCTCTTATTGTTGTTGTAGTCTTTTTCACAATGTTGAATTCATGTTCATTCATACATGTATCTTTTAATATCTTTTTAATTATTGTCTTTGTTGGAGCTTTTCCTTGCAGGACCAAACTTGAATCAATGGATGGGCTTGATTCTCAGGGTAGGCATTCAAGTTTGACAAGAAAATAGTCCAATTGATGAGGATTGAAAGGAATCCCCCTTCTTATTTGAGCTCCACATCACTTAGGAGGGTATTTCCTTATCTACACACTCAAGACACCTCATGATAAACAATAGGCCTATAGATAGATTATTGTGGAATAGTCTTTAAACCCCTATAGGTATCCTGTACCCCAATGAAACCAAATCTAATGCAATAGCCCTACTTGCATAGAATGGGTATGAAAACCAGAGACCTATCCTGACAACATAAAAGGGAAAGGGTGGAACTGAAAGTAAATGATTTAAAGATGGGTTGAAAGGACCCCTGAGATGTCCTAAGTCCCTCATAGACTAGTGCTTTGTCCAATGGGCCAAAGAGTCAAATACCCTATTGCACTAGACAACTATGAAACAAGAAGACAAAATACTCAGTGTGTTGATGCCTAACATTAATTACACACCATGACCAAACCTCACTTTAACAAACCACCTATGTATTCGAGTATGTTATTACCCATCCAAAGGATTTTAACCCTCCCCTTAGAAGAGACCTATAAATAGATAATACATTAACCAACATCCATTATAAGACAAGCATGACATATCTTTGACACCTCATCTCATACATACATGAAAACTAATCCTAAACTAGTTATCTTTGCGAAGGCAACTCCACATGCAAACACATGGGAAATGCAAACAAAAACATCAAACACCCTTGATGTATGATTAATGAATTTAGAATTCAAATGGAGATAGCTTGGTAACAGTAAGAGTAAATTGAATCCTCATACATAAAACAAATGAATTACAATACATATCATATTCTCTGAACCAACAAAGGAAGAAAGAACACCCTATATGTAGAGAAGTAGGCAAAATCTATAGGAAAAGGACCCTTCATGGAACCAATTCTCCTCAAAATTGTAGAAGAAGGAACCCTTACAAAATCAAAACTCTAACCATTTATGTTGGATACAATTGTCTAATGGAGATTGTTGGATACAATTGTCTAATTGTGTGTTGTCTTTGATGTCAGACAAATGTCATATCAATAAGCAGTTCTATGTGTCTACCGAGCTTAGTCAGTTAGCAAGGTGGTTTTCATTGTCTACCGAGATCTCTCAGGTGTCAAAGGAAAGTATGGCAAAAAATAGTGTTAACCGAGCTTCCATGGTTATCGAAGGAAAGTTAGTGTTTACCAAGTTCACTTGGTCTCCAAAGGATGTTGTAGAATTCATAGTGGTAACCAAGTTCACTCAGTCATGAAAGGAAATCTTTTCAGGATTAGTGTTTACCGAGCAAGGTCGGCCCAATAAAAGATTTTGTTAATTTGAGAAATAAAGTTTTTTTATTCCAGCTAACTATTGTAATGAGCGTTAATGTTTGTAATTATTATTAGTGCTGACTTGACAATTTGAATGGTATATATAGAAGGTCAAGTGATGAATTCAGTGTGGGAAGAATAATGTGCAAGTGTGGAAGTTTGTGAGTGAACATGCAAATCATTTTGAAGGAAGGTGTGTGCAAATTTTGAAGGATGGTTACATATCCTTGAGGAGTAGCAAAGATTTATTTGATTAGGAAGGATCTAGTGAAGTAGAATAGAGATCTGTAATCAGCAATTTAGTTGCATCATTATTCAGGTCATTTCATTGTTACTTTCTTACCATTATAGCAGTGATTTCAAAATCTCTTAACCGAGTTGGTTTAACAGCCATTTTGTAAATCCTCTAACAAGGTGAAAATTCTATTGAATTGTTTCAAGACCTCTTACAAGGTCACTCCTAATAGGGTGATTAAATCCTCTAACAAGTTCATACCTAATAGTGTGTTTTGTAACCTTTTATTGGGTTGGCTCCTAATAGGGCATCACTTCAGAAGAGTGAAAAACAATAACTAGTTACATTGGTGGTTTTTCCCATATTGGGTTTCCACATTAAATCTGGTGTCTCTTGTCTTCATGTTATTTTCTTTATGCGTGCATGGTAATCATTGATGAATGTTTAAGAATAGTTATAATTAATACTCACTACAATAACTGAGTTTTAGCATTTCTCTGTATGTTTACCGAGTAACAACAGAAAATGATTTAATAAGACATCTAAGGGATATGTGGTAATATTTTTATGGTTAATTGATTCACCCCCCCTCTCAGTTGCTCCATCTATATTTCCAAAAATTGGTATTAGAGCATTTGGTGTTTGCAGGAAGGGTTTCAAGGACCTAAGCTAAAGATCAGGATGTCTTACAAGAGAGAAATTCCAAGGCTTAATAGAGATAACTTTTCAACATGGAAAGGTCTCATGAGACTTCATCTAGCTTCCATTGGTGATTCAGGATGCAAATATCTTGATGAAGAATATACAGCTCCTACTAGCACATTATCTATTGAAGACATTGCAAAGAAAAAGAATGATAACATGATGATGTTAGACATTGCATCAGCTCTCAGCTATGAAGAATTTGATGAGATGAAAGACTGCACAACTACTTATGCAATGTGGAACAAGCTGAAGAAAATTTATGGTGGTGATGACAATGTGAAGAGAGCCAAAGTAGAAAGCCTAAGAGGATAGTTTAATCAGATGAAAATGAGAGAAGATGAAAACATTGAAAAATATGTTGAAAGGACCAAGGCAAGTGTTAGTGCAATCAGAGCTTCTAGAGGAACAATTGATGATGAAACTATTATAAGTAAGGTTCTCAAAACATTACTCCCTATCTATGCAATAAGAGTATTTTCTATTCAAGAAAGAAGATGTGAAGAAAATCACAATATAACTTTGGATGCCTTAGTGGGAAGATTGATAGCCTTTGATTTGGATAACTATGAAAACTATGTTCCAACTTCCAAAAATATTGAATCAGCATTTGAGGCCAAACTTTCACTTAAGAAGGGCAAGAAAATAAAGGACATCTAGTCAGAGAGTGAAGAAAAATCAAAGGAAAGTTTTGATAGTGATCTTGAAGTTATTGAAGCATTACTTGCAAAGAAATATTCTAGAGGCAGAGGTAAATACAAAGGTAAAACTCCCTTAATCTATTTCTCATGTGAAGAAATTGGTCATATTGTAGCTAGGTGCCCAAACAAGTAAAGCAGGGATGAGAAGAAAGGTTACAAGTATAATGGCAAGAAGAATTTCAAATCATTCAAGGATAAAGGTAAAAATACCTTTTTTATGGCTAAGGATTCTGATAATAGTGAAGATGAAATTATCTACATTGCTGTAAAAGATGAATCTAATGATGATGAAGATAAGATGGTACTTATCTCTCATGTAAGCAAAAATGATACATGGATCATAGATAGTGGATGTTCACATCATATGACTAGTGAAAAAACAAAGTTTGAACACCTCGAAGACTATGATGGTGGTAATGTAAGGTTTGGAAACAATGAAGCTTGTTGCATAAAAGGAAGAGGATGAATCTCATTAACCAAAGAACTTATATGTGATAATGCATATTGGGTTGAAGGACTAAAGCATAATCTTCTAAGTGTAGCATAGCTAATCAACATTGGATTCAAGGTTGAATTCATGCATGGAAAATAAAGACTACTGGATGACAAGGGAAAACTGATTGGACTGGGCATACAAACCAAAGGTAACTTGTTTTATCTTGATCTTGGTGAATGCTCATGTTTTGTTGCTCAAATTGAAGAAAGTTGGTTATGGCACAAAAGGTTATGTCATGTAAATTTTGATAATATGGTGAAAATAAGCAAATTAAAGAAAGTAAGAGGTATTCCTACTTTGAAGAAACCTGATGTTGGTCTATGCAAGAATTGTCAGATTGGTAAAATGGGAAAGACTAGCTTTAAAAGTAAAAACTATCAATCTGAAGATATTTTGGAAATTGTGCATACTGATTTGTGTGGACCTATTGGAATTGAGAGCTATACTGGAGAAAAAAAATTTATTCTTTTTGTTGATGATTACTCTAGAATGATGACTATTATGTATTTAAGAGAAAATTCAGAAGCATTTGAGAAGTTCAAATGGTATTTGGCAAGAGTAGAAAAGGAAATAGGGAAAAGAATGAAGTGCTTGAGATCAGACAGAGGTGGTGAATTCATCTCCCATGAATTTAATAATTTTTGCATTGAAAGAGGAATCAAAAGATAGGTATCCGCCCCAAGAATTCCTGAGAAGAATGGAATAGCTAAAAGGAGGAACAGATCTATCATGGATTGTGCAAGGAATCTAATGATTGAAAAGAACATTGCTATGAAATACTGGAAGGAAGCTATCAGCACTGCAGTTCATACCTTAAACCAAGTATAGTTGAAGAAAGATACATTCAAAACTCATGAGTTATGGTATGGCTATAAACCCAATGTAGGTTACTTGAAAGTACTTGGTAGTAAATGTTACATCTTAAAAAATTCTAAAAAAGGCAAATTTGATGTGAAAAGTGATGAAGGAATATTTTTGGGATATTCTTGCAAGAGTAAGGCATATAGATGTTTGAATTTTTCTACTCACAAAATCATAGAAAGTGCACATGTGAAAGTTGATGAGTTTGCAGAAAAGACTGAAGAAGAAAGCAAAAAGGAACCAGAGGATTATAGGAGATTTGACATTGAACCTGATACATTACCAGACACATCTATCAATAAGGAGACTACATCTACCAAGCCTAGTACAGTAACTGAGTCACAAGAAGAAGTTCAAACCGAGTCACAAGAAGAAGTTCAAACCGAGTCACAAGAAGAAGTTCAAACTGAGTCACAAGAAGAAGTTCAAACTAAGTCACAAGGAACTAAGTCTCAATCTGAAGCTACTGAGCCTAAGAAACCAAAACCTAAAAATGAAATTCAAGAAGATGACAATGTAACTCATTCAAGAGGCAAGGAATCTGTATTGGACAAGTATGTCAGGAGGCATCATACACCAGATCAGATTATTGGAAACAAATCAGAAGGTACTATGACAAGAAGTAAACTAAAAGGTACATGTTTGCTTGCTGATTTTGAACCTAGAAATGTCAAAGATGCATTAGAAAATGAAAGTTGAATTGAGGCTATGAATGAAGAAATAGAACAAATAGAGAAGAACAAAACATGGACTCTTGTACCTAGGCCTAAAGATAAAAATGTAATTGGAACAAAATGGGTATTCAAAAATAAGTTGAATGAAGATGGTCAAGTATCAAGAAATAAAGCTAGATTGGTGTGTAAAGGATATTCTCAAGAAGAAGGCATAGATTATGGTGATACTTTTTCCCCTATTGCAAGATTAGAAGGTGTAAGGACTCTACTTGCATATGCAGCACATAAAGGATTTAAGGTATATCAAATGGATGTAAAATCTACATTTCTCAATGGTATTCTTGATGAAGAAGTCTACATTGAGCAACCTGAAGGTTTTATTGATCTAGACAAAAGGAATATGGTCTGCAAGTTACACAAAGCTTTGTATGGTCTAAAAAAATCCCCGAGAGTATGGTATGAAAGATTACATAACCATATTATTCAGATTGGTTTCAAAAGAGCTAATGATAACAATAGTTTGTACATCAAGGAAGGACCAGATAACAAAATTGTTTTGGTAGAAATATTTGTGGATGATACTATGTTTACAAGTAATGATGATCAGTGCAAAGAATTTTTAGAGGAAATGAACAAAGAATTTGAAATGTCTATGTTTGGTCAAATAAAGTTCTTTGTTGGTCTTCAGATTTAGCAGAGCAAGAACGATATCTACATTACTCAGTCTAAATACATCAAGGAAATACTTAAGAAGTTTGGTATGGAAGATTCAAAACTATTTGGTACCCCCATGTGTACTAGACTAAAGCTTACCAAAGATGATGATTCAAAAGAAGTAGATCAGACCTTATACAGATCAATGATTGGAAAATTATAGTATGTAGTTCATATAAGGCCTGATATTGCCTTAGTAGTTGGTATAGTAGCAAGATTCTCAGCAAAACCCAGAGAAAATCACATGATGGCAATCAAAAGAATCTTGAGATACTTGAAAGGAACTAAAGATTATGGCTTGTGTTATAAATTTGGAGGCAATCTAGACTTAAAAGTGTTTACTGATGCTAATTGGGTAGGAAACATTGATGACAGAAAGAGTACAAGTGGTGGAGCATTCTTTCTTGGCAAAAGGTTGGTATCTTGGACCATTTTAAAGCAAAATTGCACATCCCAATCCACAACAAAAGAAGAATATGTTGCTACAGTAGTAAACTACTCTAATATTATTTGGTTTAAATAGTTATTGGAAGGCATGAAGGTTGAGATCAAAGAACTAGTTATGTTTTGTGATAATACAAGTGCAATAAATATTTCAAAGAATCTAGTAATGCATTCCAAAACCAAGCACATTGCTATAAAATATCACTTTGTTAGAGAATTGGTGTAGGATAAGGAAATCAGATTGGAA
This sequence comes from Chamaecyparis obtusa, assembly GCA_027943335.1. Taxonomy (NCBI): domain Eukaryota; kingdom Viridiplantae; phylum Streptophyta; class Pinopsida; order Cupressales; family Cupressaceae; genus Chamaecyparis; species Chamaecyparis obtusa. The sequence continues at coordinate 804,639 of BSBK01005002.1, forward strand.
TATGTTCATACAAAAGAATAGATTGTAGATATGTTCAGCAAGCCACTACCTAAGGATGCATTTTTGTATCTAAGAAGTTAGGGGTCATTCCCTTATCTGAAGTTCACTAAATAAAGTTTTAGTGATGCATCAACTAGAGTATGTTGAAGATCAGTCAGTTGATGCAGCATAGTCAAAAAATCATTGCATATGAATCAGTACTTAAGGTACATTGGTATTCATTGGTAGTGTGTGAGTTGTCTTTGGCATGTGTTGTCAAAGAGGGAGAGTTTTCTGTCATTTCAAAAAAAATTTAAGAAGGAGAATTTGAGAAGTTAAGAGGGAGAGTTTTCAATCAAAGAAAGAAGTTTGCTGACTAAGATGAGAATCAGAATGAAGCTAAGGATATGTTCCTTATTCTATGTTTTCTGTGAAATTTCATTGTGCTATGACATGTTGTGTTGCCATCAATGCCAAAGAGGGAGATTGTTGGATACAATTGTCTAATTGTGTGTTGTCTTTGATGTCACACAAATGTCATATCAATAAGCAATTTTGTGTGTCTACTAAGCTCAGTCAGTCAGCAAGGTGGTTTTTAGTGTCTACCAAGATCTCTCAGGCATCAAAGGAAAGTATGGTAGAAAATAGTGTTAACTGAGCTTCCATGGTTATCAAAGGAAAGTTAGTTTTTACCGAGTTCACTCGGTCTCCAAAGGATGTTGTAGAATTCATAGTGGTAATCGAGTTCACTCGGTTACCAAAGGAAATCTTTTCAGGATTAGTGTTTACTGAGCAAGGTTGGCCCAATAAAGGATTTTGTTAATTTGAGAAATAAAGTTTGTTTATTCCAGTCGACTGTTGTAATGAGCATTAATGTTTGTAATGATTATCAGTGCCAACTTGACAATATAAATGGTATATATAGAAGGTCAAGTGGTGAATTCAGTGTGGGAAGAATAATGTTCAAGTGTGGAAGTTTGTGAGAAAACATGCAAATCATTTTGAAGGAAGGTGTGTGCAAATTTTGAAGGATGGTTACATATCCTTGAGGAGCAGCAAAGATTTATTTGATCAGGAAGGATCTAGTGAAGTAGAACAAAGATCTATAATCAATAATTCAGTTGCATCATTATTCAGGTCATTTCATTGTTACTTTCTTACCATTGTAGTAGTGATTTCAAAATCTCTTAACCAAGTTGGTTTAATAGCCATTTTGTAAATCCTCTAACAAGGTGACAGTTCTATTGAATTATTTCAAGACCTCTTCGAAGGCCACTCCTAATATGGTGATTAAATCCTCTAACAAGGTCACACCTAATAGTGTGTTTTGTAACCTTTTACCAGGCTGGCTCCTAACAGGGCATCCCTTCAGAAGAGTGAAAAATAGGAACTAGTTACTGTTACCCAAAAATTCCCTATCATTCATTTTTGGCCACGGTCCTATTTTCCAAAGAAGTGCTCAAGTGTCGAAAACCCAGTGTTTTTTTGACCTTTTGGTCCAAAATCCCAGTGTGTTTTTGACCTTCTCCTTGAGATCCCTTTGTGTTTTTTACCTTCAAGTGCACAACTCTAACCAAGCAGGTCCTAGTTCCTCATAGTCATGCAAGTGTAGTGGAGATTTGACGGCTGTCGCATAATCTCATGGAATCTTTCGAGCCCATGAGATCATGCAACAACAGTTGGATTAGAATCCTCTTGGCCTATTCTAATTTTTCATTACCTTTTGGGGGCCACTTAAATCTTCAATTTACCCCATGTGCAAAATACTTCCTAAGTCTCCAGTTTAATTTTTCCTAAGTCTTGGTGCACTTTTATTTTTCTAAGCCACTAAACCCCAGCAAGATCTGACGGTCCTTGCTATACCGCCAGAACAAGATGCATCCTATTTAAGATCGTGGTCTAGTGATGATCGTTGATCTTCCTTGCTTTACAAAATTCTAATCTATCAGTGGGCCCAGTGGTTATTTTCAAAGAATGCTAGCAATCTATCACATGATCACATAGCCCCTTTTTAGGCTATGCAGACATGCGACAAACCATTAGCCACACTAATAAGAGCTTGCAGTTTTGTGGTGGGCCTGCAATTTGGTGACATGCCCGCCTTTCATTGGTTGGCTGGTGACAAGGTTTTATAGTGGGCCCGAGATGCAAGTGTAGTAAATATTTGACGGTGGTCACATGTTTGCATGGGATCTTCTGACCCCATGTGATCATGCAACAACCTTTCAATGAGATCCTTCTATTGTGGGTCCAATGTGCCATGTCATGCGGATGTGCTAGTTTCTCATACACTGAGCTGGTGGTGATGATGTAGTTGTAAGTGGGGCCGGATTTTAATGGAAAAAGTTTAGAGGAGGTCATTTCCTTTCTCTTCTAACTTGGTGGTGTCCGATAAAGGGTTTCTTTGTTCGCATGTTTGTGAATATGATTTAGCAAGCCTCCAGACTTGGCAAGAGTGTCGTTGCATGATTAACATGTTTTGTGTGGTCATTGAGTGGAGCCCGGGGTTAAGAAAAGTTAAAGTGACTTGGCGACCAAAGGGAGAGTGAGCCCGAGGTGTCTTGCGTGACCGGATGGTGATTTAGAAAAGCTTGCTGCATGATCACATGCAACTTTCTAGCCTCATGCAATCAAGTAACCGTTGACTTTTTCAAATGCAGTGCAACTAGTTTTCACACGGCTTTCTTCTGGATATGTTGCAAGTGCAAGTAGCCGAGGATTTATGATTTTTAGAGGCAGTGGTAGTTGAAAGAGATTTAGACTACTATTTTGGGATCCTTTTGAGGATCTGAGATCAGATTTGAGCATTCATGGCTTAGTGGGCTTGCAGAGATGGATACACAGATCATATCAGATTGGATTGGCATGGATATTTTTAGAGATTCATTTATGATCAGAAGTGACTATTTTAGGGTTGGATTATTTTATGCATATCTATGTAGCCCTAAAAGTTTGATTCCTGCCTACGTGCAGGGGATGTATATATTGTTTTTTGGAGCCTTTAGGGCTCAGAATCTAGCAATTGTAAAAAGAAGGTTTCTTTCTCAGAGAGCAATTTGTGGCATTTTCCTTCCCTTTTGGCTTTCTGCAATTGTTAAATTTTCATTGATTGTTTAGATATTGCAAAGCATTTTGTGACATTTTTTATGTCCCTATGCTTTCTTGTGTGGATTATCTCTTATTGGATCAAAGTGTATGCATGTTTTCAATGATATCTTAGGTTTCTTGATTCCTCTTGCTTTCTGTAACTATGTGTGTTATTGGTTTGATCTGATTTAGATGTTTTGAGGGTATATTTCATCCCCTAATAGTCTTGTCTCAATCCTACACCAAGCTATAGGAGTGAATGTTTGTTTGGAGGTCATGGATTGATGTCTAATCCTAAGAGTCTTGTTGTTGTGAAAGAATATTTCTCTTTCCCTGAACACCCTCTTTTGTTTGTAGACCCTTCCATGAAACACTTAGGCTAGCCTATTCAGTAAGTTGTGATCTCCCAGACCTAGGTCTTTCACTGATTTCATCCCTCTATACTAAGATCCAAACCCTAATTTCGGTGCATCACCTAGTAGGTAGTTTTCTTTCAGTCATTTCCCTTTCCATGTATTCCTTCTATCCCTTTCCCTCAAAAGATTTACTTTCCCATCTAAGAAGCAAACTAAGGTGACTATCCAAGAGGAACCAGCCTAGAACCTGGAGGTCTCATCTTAGTTAGCAAAGGTCACACAACCTTGAGATGATTCCCATGTTATACTGAGTTATCAAGACTACGAGAGCTTGAGACAGAGGTACAAATTTAGTGTATAACATTTCTGGCACACCTAGTGGGACCACAAAAGAAGTCTACTTGAAAAGAATATGATATCTCTGATATGCTGATAACATATTACAAACCTAGAAGAGGTCATTTTGCTACATATTTGGTGACTCTAGAAGGTCTATTGGTTTCAAAGGGCAAGTGCTAGTATGTTTTCAATCTTCATATTCAAGTTCCAGCTGATTACATGAGTAGACATGTCAATTTTCTATGGACAATTAGGTTACCCACCATCCTATTATAAGAGTAATGCTTAGTGGGTTGGTTCGCAACCCTATCAAAGCCTAAAGCCTCCTTTTACCCCAAGCTATTATACTTCTCAAGGTATCAATATATCTAGTTTGCCCCAAATGAGTTTTCCCTTGTGCAAAGTTATGAGTGGGCTCTCAGGAAAGATGGATCATGGGCACAAGAGGCACAATAGAAAATGCAAAGCTAGTTGCCCCATCCTGTTTACCACCTGCCCTCCCCTTCTTAGACTATGCAATAGATATAGACTCTGAACTCAGACTTCATGAAAGAGCAAGAAAAGGAAAAGAGTGTGTTGCTTGATTTGATTAAGCAAGTGTCTGAGCTCAAGGAGTAGAGAGAGTAGGAGGCTCAAGGTTATTATGAAAAGGAGTCAGCTCCCTACTAGGAGATAGAAGCCCAAAGCTATGAGAAAGGGGTAGCTCCTTACCAAATGATAGAGGTTCTTGTTTATGAGCAACAAGAAAGAGAGTTTCAAGAAGAGATCAGATGTCGAGCTAAAATTTAGATAGCAAGGTTAAGATCACAGATTGCTCAACAAGAGGCTCCTAGGCCTAAAATTCCAAGCTGGAGGGCCCATCTGTCTCAAGAACCTACACATGGGGAGCCTGCTAAGCATCCTTTTCCAAGCTTTAAAGTAGCTATGCCTTCTTTGTCTCCCCCCTCTCCCCCTTAGTTTCACATCCCAAGTTTTAAGGAAAATTTTTTTTTTAAGAGCCTTCACTTGAGATTCAGTCCACCACTCTGCAAAAGTAGCCCGTTCAAGAAAAAAATTCATCCCAAGAGGCCCCATTGGTTTCTCAGGATGATGAAGTAATGTGGATACCCCAATGGACTCTTCCTCTTGGCTGTCAGATGCCAAGTCTTTTCAAGGATACTAGTCTAGTGTCTAAGCGAGGACCTGTAGAGGATGAGCTTTCATGTGACAAGGAGGAGAAGAAACCTGAGGTATCAGCACAGAGTGATGACTTTGGTGAATTGGAGCAACAAGGCATGGAGATGGACATTGGTACTCAGCCTGAGCTCTTGGCTAGTTTGTATGATGAATGCCCCCTCTTTGTTGATGATGAAGAAGAGACCATGCCATTACCTATGGCTGAAGGTCAATTAGAACAAAAGGTTCACCATCAATAGGAGGTTGCTATAGAAGAGGATGCCTTGTCCTTGTTGGATGAGCTGCCCAGTTTTGTTGAGTAGGATGATAAGGCTATGATCATATCCACCTCTGTAAAGTTGTAGCAGCTAGAAGAGATTAATCCTGAGGATATGCTGATTCATGAGCTTGATTTCATCTTTGAGGAAGAGGCTTCCCAATGTACAGAAGATAACCAGAGCCTTGACAAGGATTATTTGGGAAGCATCATAGATGGCTTGTATATGGAGCCTGATTGTAATGAGCTCTTGGATGGTTTAAAAGAGGAAGATGATAGTCCCCTATCCATGGACGATGAGTTGACCTGGCTATCCATGATGGAGGGAAACCAAGAAGATAAAGAAGAAACCATCAAGGAAGGTCCTACCTTTAGACTTTCAAGAGGCCGCCCCATCAGATACCTAGCCCAAAAAGAGTTCACTAAGACACCTCCATATGATCCATTTGAGGTGAGTGAACTTGATCTTGTTTTTGCAGAGGCAGTGCATCCTCATTTTCCAAATCTTTGAATGCCTCTTATCTTCATAGCTATCCTCATGTGCCCGATGCAAAATTTCTTATTGAGGAAAGGTAGCTATTTTTCACAACCAATGAATGGTTTTGTTTAACCATGTTTTTGTACTAGTTAGTTTAGGTTAGGTTAGGTTTCCCTATTTTCTAGAGTAGTTTCCTGCTTTCCAAGAAGTGCCCATGCACAATTTGTCTTGCTGGTTCAATTTTGTCTTTGTCAAATTTTTTGTGCTCAGTAGTGACCCCATGCCCAATGGATTGCTTCAAGGTCACTGGTCTATGTCTAGTAGGCTAACATCCCATAGAGGTCACCAAAATGTTACCCAAAAATTCCCTATCATTCATTTTTGGCCATAGTCCTATTTTCCAAAGAAGTGCTCAAGTGTTGAAAACCTAATGTGTTTTCTACCTTTTGGTCTGAAAACCTAGTGTGTTTTCAACCTTCTCCCCAAGATCCCTTTTTGTTTTTGACCTTCAAGTGCACAACTCTAACTAGGCGGGTCCCAATTCCTCATAGCCATGCAACGACAGTGGAGATCCAACGGTTGTGGCATATCTCATGGAATCTTTCAAGCCCATGAGATCATGCGACAACAGTTGGACTAGAATCCTCTTGGCCTGTTCTAATTTTTCATTACCTTTTGGCGGCCACTTAAATCTTCAATTTACCCTATCCATGAAATACTTCCTAAGTCTCTGGTTTAATTTTTCCTAAGTCTCGGTGCACTTTTATTTTTCTAAGCCACTAAACCCCAGCAAGATTTGACGGTCCTCGCTATACCACCAACCCAAGATGCATCCTATTTAAGATCGTGGTCTAGCGATGACCGTTGATCTTCCTACCTTTACAAAATCCTAATCTATCGATGGGCCTAGTGGTTGTTTTCAAAGAATGCTAGCGGTCTGTTGCATGATTGCATAGCCCCTTTTTAGGCTATGCAAACATGCAAAAAACTGTTAGCCACACTGATAAGAGCTTGTAGTTTGGTGGTGGGCCTGCATTTTGGTGACGTGCTCGCATTTCATTGGTTTGCTGGTGACAAGGTTTTATGGTGGGCCCGAGATACAAGTGTGGTAAAGATCTGATAGTGGTCGCATGTTCGCATGGGATCTTCCAATCTCATGCGATCATGTGACAACCTTTCAATGAGATCCTTCTATCATGGGTCTAATGTGCCATGTCATGCTGATGTGCTAGTTTCTCATACACCGAGCTGGTGGTGATGATGTAGTTGTAAGTGGGGCTAGATTTTAATGGTAGAAGTTTAGAGGAGGTTTTTTCTTTTCTCTTCTAACTTGGTGGTGTCTGATAAAGGGTTTCTTTGTTTGCATATTCCCGAATATGATTTAGTAGGCCTCCAAACTTGGCAAGAGTGCAGTTGCATGGTTAACATGTTTTGCGTGGTTGCTGAGTGGAGCCTGGGGTTAAGAAATGTTAAAGTGACTTGGAAACCAAAGGGAGAGTGAGCCTGAGGTGTCTTGCATGATTGGATGGCAATTTAGGAAAGCTTGTTGCATGATCACATGTAGCTTTTTAGCCTCATGCGATCATGCAACCATTGACTTTTTCAAATACAGTGAAACCAATTTTCATGGGGCATTCTTCTGGAGATGTTGCAAGTGTGGGTAGCTAGGGATTTATGATTTTTAGAGGCAGTGGTAGTTGAAAGAGATTTTGCAAAGATTTAGACTATTGTTTTGGAATCCTTTCAAGGATCTGAGATTGGATTTGAGCATTCATGGCTTAGTGGGCTTGCAAAGATGGATACGTGGATCATATCAAATTGGATTGGCATGGATATTTTTAGAGATTCATTTATGATCAAAAGTGACTATTTTAGGGTTGGATTATTTTATGCATATCTATGTAGCCCTAAAAGTTTGATTCCTACCTGCATGCAGGGGATGTATATATTGGTTTTTGGAGCCTTTAGGGCTCAGAATCCAACAATTGTAAAAAGAAGGTTTCTTTCTCAGAGAGCAATTTGTGGCATTTTCCTTCCCTTTTGGCTTTCTACAATTGTTAAATTTTCATTGATTGTTCAGATATTGTAAAGCATTCTATGACATTTTTTATGTCCCTATGCTTTCTTGTGTGGATTATCTCTTATTGGATCAAAGTGTATGCATGTTTTCAATGATATCTCAGGTTTCTTGATTCCTCTTGCTTTTTGTAACTATGTGTGTTATTGGTTTGATTTGATTTAGATGTTTTGAGGGTATATTTCAGCCCCTAACAGTCTTGTCTCAATCCTACACCGAGCTATAGGAGTGAATGTTTATTTGCAAGTCATGGATTGATGTCTAATCCTAAGAGTCTTGTTGTTGTGAAAGAATCTTTCTCTTTCCCTGAACACCCTCTTTTGTTTGCAGACCCTTCCATGAAACACTTATGCAAGCCTATTCAGTAAGTTGTGGTCTCCCAGACCTAGGTCTTTCACCGATTTCATCCCTCTATACTGAGATCCAAACCCTAATTTCGGTGCATCACCTAGTAGGTAGTTTGCTTTCAGTCATTTCCCTTTCCATGTATTCCTTCTATCCCTTTCCCTTAAAAGATTACTTTCTTGTCTAAGAAGCAAACTAAGGTGACTATCCAAGAGGAACCAGCCTAGAACCTAGAGGTCTCATCTCGGTTAGCAAAGGTCCCACAACCTTGAGATGATTCCCATGTTATACTGAGTTATCAAGACTATGAGAGCTTGAGACAAAGGTGCAAATTTAGTGTATAATAGTTACATTGGTGGTTTTTCCCATATTGGGTTTCCACATTAAATCTGGTGTCTCTTGTGTTGATGTTATTTTATTTATGCATGCATGTTAATCACTGATGAATGCTTAAGAATAGTTATAATTATTACTCACTGCAATAATCAAGTTTTAGCATTTCTCTATATGTTTACCAAGTAATAGTAGCAAATGATTTAATAAGACATCTAAGGTATCTATGGTAATATTTTTCTAGCTAACTAATTCACCCCCCCTCTTAATTACTCCATCTATATTTCCAAAAATTTATACCACTAACTACCTTGGAATGCCAAAAGAATTCAAGATCCAATAAGCTTCAAATAGCTAGGGTTAGGGATTCAACAACTAAACCAACCCTAATTATAAGAAAAATTACTGCAGGGGTAGGAAACCAAGCAATCTCAGAGAAATAGATCCAGAAAGATCCGCAATCATGAAAATCTATGAGATCAAGACAGAGAACCAAGAAATTAGCCATAAAAACCAGTCTATCCAGCCACCTACAGAACAAAACCATCCCTCATAGTACAAAAAAACATCCTACAGCAATCAATCAAGGCAACTCGGACCACACTGCAACCATCGACAAAACCAAACAAATCAAATCTAGCCGCTAAAACATTTAATTTCAGTCCTTTCTATCACTAGAAACCCTTAAAAAATTTGAATTTTAACTTTAATAGTCACATTCATGGTGCTTGCAACATATCAGTGGTCAATATTTAAATCTGGGCCAACTTTAAGTCCTGACTGTCATATCCCTTTATTTCACAAGCTTTATGACTTTAACTCAACTGCTACCCTCGGGTTTACCTCTAGCAAACATGTGACAAAGCATTTTCTTATTCACAAGATGAAATCCTTAACCCACCATTAACCTCACAAACCAGTGACCAAAGGAAAATATTTAACCTTGGTCCCCAATATAGCGAAATGGCGATTGAAGGGAATCAACCATTCACGGAATACTTCAAGTCACCACTAAAACTTTTAGTGATTGCATGACCCTCCTTCACCGAATCACCAATCACTTTAGAACACTACCATTTTACCTTGCAAATGAGTGAACCCACTTAGAATTTGTCAGGCTGCTAACCTCTTTTATCAGGACTGCTAGACATAAACCCCCACCTGGACCCACTTTATGCCACTTTTCATCATGTTATTCGGTAAAACCGCCTGGTTATCTTTGAAACAAGACCCACTCGCCTAATTCCTCACATCAACCAATAGAATTTGAACAACTTTGCACCACCTAGCAATTGGTCCCATTGCATCATCATCCTTTCCTCCAATGAAAATCGTTCACATCAGCTCCAAATGTCAAAGGACCCACCTATGTCAGTCACCTGAGGAAAAGTAAAATCAATAGTTTTCTAAAGATCTCATGCATCTGACACATTCCTTAAGAACTTACACCCATCATTGATTCTCTACAGATGTCAGGACCCTCTAACAAGATGGGAACTCAGCTCCCACTAACAAGTGCCAAGTCATTACCTCATGGACCAACCAAAAACCACCAATTGTGCTTACATGTTATTTCAGACCCACATTTATCTCTGACATGAACACCTGGAGGATTGGATGGATGGCGCATGATTTGAAGGGCTCAAAAGATTCTATTTGCTTATATGCCAACCGTCGATCTGGAATCTTAGCCAATATCACACAGCGGTACCCCACTGTGCTGCATGGGATACTTTAATGAATCAAGGACTACCATGTCATAGGATCTGGTAGATAGACACACCACTTTTTCATTTATTCTAACAATCCCACCACTTCATTATTTCCTCCAGCCAATAAGGAACCACCATGTATGCTTATGTGGTAGTGGTCCCACTTGCATTGAAAGGTTATCTCACACCAAAGAATCAATGGTCGTCACAAAAGTGCAAGCCTCTGACAAAACCCTTGCACTTTCACAATAACCATTGGATCAAGATGGTGTCAAAAGACCAAGCCCAAGAAATATTAAGGGCGAAACATAGGAAAAATATAAGCGCTGGGACTTAGGAAAATTAAAGGCCACCGGGGAAAATAAAACCTTTAGTCGCAAGATCGCGTAACATGAAAAAGGTTCATGCAATCATGTGACAAAGGGGGAAACAATTTAGCACATGCATAAAAGGAATTTTAAGTGGCTAGAATAAAGTAACATGAAATTAGAACAAGGCCAGGGTTTTTCTTACCAATGACTATATTTTCAAAAATTTGAACCAAGGGTTTAAGGCCAGAGACCAAAAAACAACTACAGAGATGAGGGGGAAATGCTACAACCATGATAATTTTTCAAGATGCTAATAGTGGCTCTATCTAGGGATGTGTGGCTCTGATAGGCATAGCAAGAATCCAAAATTCTAGGAGAAGCAGACCAATCCACAAAACTTTCCCTCAAACTGAATATAACAAGACTCTAGGATACAGTTAATGGTAGCTTTATTTTATCTCCCCAGCAGAGTCGCCAATTTGTTGGGGCTTTTCCTTGTAGGACCAAACTTGAATTGATGGATGGGCTTGATTCTTAGGGTAGGCATTCAAGTTTGACAAGAAAATAGTCCAATTGATGAGGATTGAAAGGAATCCTCCTTCTTTGAGCTCCACATCACTCAAGCAGGTATTGCCTTATCTGCACACTCAAGACACCTCATGATAAACAATAGGCCTATAGATATATTATTGTAGAATAGTCTTCAAACCCCTATAGGTATCCTATACCCTGATGAAACCAAATCTAATGCAATAGCCCTACTTGCATAGAATGGGTATGAAAACCAGAGGCCTATCCTAACAACATAAAAGGGAAAGGGTGGAACTGAAAGTAAATTATTTAAAGATGGGTTGAAAGGACCCCTGAGATGTCCTAAGTCCCTCATAGACTAGTGCTTTGTCCAATGGGCCACAGAGTCAAATACCCTATTGCAATAGAAAACTATGAAACAAGAAGACAAAATACTCAATGTGTTGATGCCTAACATCAATCACACACCGTGACCGAACCTCACTTTAACAACGCACCTATGTATTTGAGTATGTTATTACCCATCCAAAGGATTTTAACCCTCCCCTTAGAAGAGACTTATAAATAGATAATACATTAACCAGCATCTAATGGAAGACAAGCATGACATATCTTTGACACCTTAGCTCATACATACATGAAAACTAATCCTAAACCAGTTATCTCTACGAAGACAACTCCACTTGGAAACACATGGGAAATGAAAATAGAAACATCAAACACCCTTGATGTATGATTAATGAATTCAGAATTCAAATGGAGATAGCTTGGTAATAGTAAGAGTAAATTGAATCCTCATACATAAGACAAATGAATTACAAATACATATCATATTCTCTGAACCAACAAAGGAAGAAAGAACACCCTATATGTAGAGAAGTATAGAAAATATATCGGAAAAGAACCCTTCATGGAACCAATTCTCCTCAAAATTGTAGAAGAAGGAACCCTTACAAAATCAAAACTCTAACCATTTATACCACTAACTACCTTGGAATCCCAAAAGAATTCAGGATGCAACAAGCTTCAAACAACTAGGGTTAGGGTTTCAACAACTACACCAACCCTAATTACAATAAAAATTACTACAGGGGTAGGAAACCAAGCAATCTCAGAGAAATAGATCTAGAAAGATCCATAATCATGAAAATCTATGAGATCAGGATAGAGAACCAAGAAATTAGCCATAAAAACCTATATGTCTGGCCACCTGTAGCACAAAACGAGCCCTCATAGTATAACAAAACATCTTGCAGTAATCAATCATGGCAACCCGAACCACATTGCAACCATCGGCAAAAGAAAAAAAATCAAATCCAATTGCTAAAACATTTAATTTCAGTCCTTTCTATTGCTAGAAACCCTTGGAAAATTTGAATTTGAACTTTAACAGTCACATTCATGGAACCTGCAACATATCAATGGTCAATATTTAAATCTGGGCCAACTTTAAGTCCTAACCGTCAGATCCCTTTATTTCATGGGCTTGATGACTTTAACTCAACTAATACCCTTAGGTTTACCTCTAGTGAACACATGACAAAGAATTTTCTTATTCACGAGATGAAATCCTTAACCCATGATTAACCCCACGAACTGACGACCAAAGGAAAATATTTAACCTCGGTCCCTATATACTTCAAGTCATCACTAAAAATTTTAGCAATTGCACGACCCTCCTTCACCGAATCGCTAATCACTTTGGAGCACCACCATTTTACCTTGTGAATGAGTGAACCCACTTAGAATTTTTTAGGCCGCTAACCTCTTTTATCAGGACCGCTAGACATAAACCCCCACCTAGGCCTACTTTATGCCACTTGTCATCATGTTACTCACTAAAACCACTTGGTCATCTCTAACATAGGACCCACCCACCTAATTCCTCACATCAACCAATAGAATTTGAACAACTCTGCACCACCTGGAAATTGGTCCCACTGCATCGTCATCCTTTCCTCCAATAAAAATTGTTCACATTAGCTACAAATGTCAGAGCACCCACCTACATCAGTCACCTGAGGAAAAATAAAATCAATGGTTGTCTGAAGATCTCATGCATCTGACACATTCCTTAAGAACTTACACCTGTTGTTGATTCTCTGCAGATATCAGGACCCTCTAATAAGCCAGGAACTTAGGTCCCATTGACAAGCACCAAGTCATTACCTCATGGACCAACCAAAAAGTGCCAACTATGCTTACATGTTATTTCCAATCCACATTTATCTCTAACATGAACACCTAGAGGATTGGATGGATGGTGCATGATCTGAAGGGGTCAAAAGATTCTATGCACTTATATGCCAACCGTCAATCTAGAATCTAAGCCAATATCACAGAGCAAGACCCCACTGTGCTACATGGGATACTTCAACAAATCAGGGACTGCCATGTCACAAGATCTGGCAGCCAGACACACCACTTTTTCATTTATTCTGACAATCCTGCCACTTCAGTATTTCCTCTAGCCAATAAGGAACCACCATGTGTGCTTATGTGGCAGTGGTCTTTCCTACATTGAAAGGTTACGTCCCACCAATGAATCAATAGTCATCATAAAAGCACAAGCCTCTGACAAAACCCTTGCACTTTCATGACAACTGTTGGATCAAGATGGTGTCAGAAGATAGGGCCCAAGAAATATTAAGGCCGAAACATAGGAAAAATATAAGCAATGGGACTTAGGAAATTAAAGGCCACTGGGGAAAATAAAACCTTTAGATGCAAGATCATGTAACATGAAAAAGGTTCCCGTGGTCATGCAACAAAGGGGGCAATAATTTAGCACATGCATAAAAGGAATTTTAAGTGGCCAGAATAAAGTAACATGAAATTAGAACAAGGCCAGGGTTTTTCTTACCAATGACTATATTTTCAAAAATTTGAACCAAGGGGTTAAGGCCAGAGACCAAAAAACAACTATAGAGACTAGGGGGAAAATGCTACAACCATGAAACATTTTCAAGGTGCTAATAGTGTCAACCCTTTTCTTAGCTAACTTTTTCACCTCTGAGTGTTGTGATGTATTGAAAATTTCCTCAAATGTTCCAAATCTAGGAATTTTGGAATCTAGTCTGCAATTCAGAATTTTACTTATATATCCTTTGGTTTCCTCTTTAGATTATTTGTATTCTAGAGGGCCTATGAATTCATTTCTTGGTTCTACTATTTCAATATATGTGAATTCAGTGTCAACTAAAAAGTATATCTCATTTTTGTACTTCTCAACTATTGAAGGTGGAATTCTTGACCTTTTCTTCATCTCATTTGGAAAGGTTTTAATTACAAGTGTAGCACTCCCATTTAGTTTTTCAATTGGGTGTCTAAGATGCTCTTTGGTTATTCTCTCCATTGAACTTCTCTCATAATTCAAATCAGCTCCTATAGTGTAGGGAAATCTTCTCAAAAAATGGAAAACATATAGGTGATTAGGGATGAGAATCTTAATTGGGAATTATTTGTTTTCTTAATCTTCTCAATATTTTCAATCAATTGGATCCTCAAAATTTCACTCATGTCAACATCAACCTTATCAACACACATAAGATAAGCTACTTTTACCATACCTACTTCCATATCATCTTCCCTAGAGCTAGCACATAACTTGGTAGTCATTATCTTGCACACATACCTAACATTATTCTACTCAATATTACTATTTACAATGCATCTTCCATTATATGAAGATTTAGTGTTGTCTATCACTATTTTCTTCACATTCTTTTCATTTAGTGGAATTTCACCTTTGTTAGATAATCATGTTACTTCATGTATCAAATTAGCTGTGATGTCTATCACTCTATCATCCAACCAAAAATTTCCGTTATGAATTCTTCTTAAGATGATATTAGTCCATTCATCATTTTGAAATTCATAGTGAAACATGTAGTTGATAATGTCCAGTTGACCTAAATGTTCATATCATTCCTTATAGGTGATATATCAGTTCTATATTTTTTCATACTCCTCAGTCATACTACTATCTCCTACAGTCTCAAATTTACACTTCAAATATCCTCTTACATCTTCCAAGTGAAAGACACCATTTCGTATAGTTGATAATGCTAAAATAGGGTCTTTCTCAGAGGGTTCTATTGATTCCCTTCTCACCTTAGGTCTAGGTGTGTCATTATTATTATGAACTAGGGATACATCCATGATTACACTAAAAATTAATTGATATAACAATAAACACTTAGTGGAATACCTTGGAATCATGATTTAGGGCTTCCATGTAGATCTAGAAAAAATCTATCTCCAAATCTTTCAAACTTCTTTCAATCTTCACTAGCTAGCTCTCTAAGACTCTTGTAAACTCTTGAATGATGAAATGATGTCAATAATATACTTTTATCTATCAAATCCTTCAATACATTTTCATTGCATTAATTGCATAAGTGTATACATGCCAAAATGTTGTTCCTAGTTACCTACAGAACTTCTTTCTCTTTGTCTGATCACATACATGCTCATAAATTTATGTAGTATTAACCATAGGATCCTTACATCACTTACTATCTTATATTAACTTTGCAAAGATTGATTCAATTTCTTCTAAGATCTATGCTATTTTGATGCTTAATCAGTTTGATATGGGTTCAAAGTTGATTCCAACTTACTCTCAAACACTTCATCTGACTGACTTCCTGATATTGTGGATGCACTTGCTTGATCTGTAGCTTTGAAAAATATAACTTCTTCCATGTTAATGCTATTTCCCTTTAGAATGTTTTTGGTATCCATATTTCTTCTAGGATTAGAATTAATCATGTTATTCATTCTACAATATCTCACTGTGTGACCCATATTATTACAAATCTGACAAACTATAATAGTGTTTCCATATCTCAGTCCTGAATGACTAATTTGTGGTCAACAATTTCTGGCAATATGTCCAAAATTATTGCATCTATAACATACAACTCCATTTCTTATATTGATTGTTTCTCCAATTGGTCTTTTATCTATAGCGTTAGTATTTCTAAACATTTTACTATTATTTTTATCATTAGATCTAGGTTTCTTATAATCAATAGATCTATGTCCAAAACCATGAAAATTATAACAATAACTACAAATAGGTTTGAATTTCTTACCTATACAATCTCTTTTCATGTGTCCAAATGAATTGCATGGGGTTAGCACCTTGAAAATTTTTCATGGCTTTAGCCCTTTTTGTCTAGTCTCTGTAGTTGTTTTTAGGTCACTGGCACTAACCCTTAGCTCAAATTTTTGATAAACTAGCCATTGTGTTAAAAAAATCCTTCATAATGCCCTGGCCCTGTTCTATTTTAATGTTACTTTTTTGGGCCCCTCTTAATATTTCCTAAGTCTCTAACCCCTAGTGGCCTTTAATTTTCCTAAACCTCGGCATTTAATATTTCCTATGTTTTGGCTTTAATGTTTCCTGGGCCTAGCCTTTTGACAGAATCTTGATCCAATAGTTGTCACAAAAGTGCAAGGGTTTTGTTAGAGGCTTGTGCTTTTGCGATGACCATTGATTCTCTTTATGACACAACGCTTCAAATAGGTGGGTCCAAAGTGACACGTATGCACAAATGGCAGATTCTCATTTGTTCATGTGTTAATACAATGGTAGTTGTCAGTGGGACCTAGTTTTTGGATGTGTCAGAGGGTCCTGACATTATCATAAAATCAATGACAGGTGCATGATCTTATGGGATGTGTCAGAGGTTTAAGATCATGCACTGACCATCAATTCTACCTTTCTTAGAGGGGATAAGGTGTGGCGGGTCCACATGCTAGGTGTGCTGATTTGGTGGTATTTGATTGGTCCATGTAGAGTGATTGGGAATGCTATTAGTGGGGCCAAGTTTTTCAAGGTTCAGTGGGTTCTGATAGTGATAGAGCATTGACAGTCGGCATGTAATCTGATGGGTTTTTTCTGACACTTGCAAACTTAAGATAGTCATTGATCTCTTTTAGTGTTAGAGGGTTGTCAAAGTAGGGTAAGATTATTCATCTGACAGTTTTCCTATGATCTAAAGGAATCTTGAAGGTCTATGCGAAGATGAGACAATCGTCGATCTTCTTGATGTGGGCCTAGTATAATTTCCTCAGTCTTTTGGTGGTCTTGATAAAATGTTTGGTAGTTTTGATATATTTCAAGGGTTTCACTTATTCACATGGAAAGGTGGCAGTACTCTAAATGTTTTGGTAATCTAGCGAACAAGCATTCACATTGTCACTAAATGAATTGGCGGAGGTAAAAAATGTTCTGCGAACTGGCAAAAACCTTTTGTCACTAGTTTGCTAAATAAGGACCAGAATTGAATACTTTCATGGTCGGATTTGATTTTTTTGGTGGTGCTTGCTATTATAGTGTGGTCCAGGGTGATCCATGATCATCTACAAGGGTTTGTACTATGTTTTTTTTGTTTGAGGCATGTTGCAGGTGGCTGAACAAGTTGACATTTTGGGCATTTTTGTGGTTCTCAGAACCTTCTCACTGAAATTATCATGATTGAGGATCACTCCAGGATCTATCTTCTCCTGGTTGCCTGGGTATCTTCCCCTGTAATAAATTTTTGACTATTTTCAGTGGGTTGGGTGGTTGAAACCCTAACCCTAGTCACCCGAAGCTTGATGCATCCTCTTTGAGGATTCCAAGGTGACTAGTGGTGGTATATATTATAGCTTTTTTGATTTTGTAAAGGGGTTCCAAAACTTTCTTTTGGTCCCTAGTTGTTGATGGTATTATACTGAAAGAGGAGCTAGATTTTGGGTCTTTTTCCTATCTTTGTGTTGCTCTAATTGTATATTGATCTTGAATATGTTAATGAAAATTCTATTGAGTTCCAATCTTGTATTTATGTATGTCTTATTGTTTTGGTTTTGAGCTCATATATGTTAGTGTCACAAAGTGTATTAACATATGGTAAACAAAGAGTATTGTGAAGTCATCTCTAAGTTCCTAACAAAGTTAGGATGAAATTCTTTTAGGTGAATTCAGTGAGTTTGCAACCAAATAAGAATCTGATGTCCATGTGTTTGAGGGAGAGGGGTAATAGGCAAAGCACTTATCCTAAGCCTAGGATTGTTTGATTTAAGACCTTCAGTTGATGTATGTAATTGGGTGACTCTTTGCCCTAGGTTAAGGCACTGGTCCATCCTCTGGAGGCATTTCATTGTCATCAACCACACACACACATTTAAATGATAATATATTTCAATCAATTAGAAAGGGGTATAGTTGTATATTATTTTGAGACTCCTTTGGAGAAGTGATTCAAGGGTACACCCACCTGAGCATTAAAGCTCAAAGTGTAGGAGGATCTCATTGTTGATCCTTGTTAATTGGCCCTCTTCCTTGTAGACTTTGAAGTGGTGATAGATTCCAAGTTATATTAAAGTTATCCATCAAAGTATAAATCTACAAGTTGAAGATCAAAGGGATATACCAACACATGGAAAACATCTACCTTTGAATTGACTTTGCATTTCTTTAGGTGATCCATCTTGCTTAGGTTGTTTAGGTACATCTTCAAATTGGTTAGAATCATCTTTGTTTTGTTTTTCTTCTCCTTTGTTCTTAGCTTTTCAAATTTCTAAGGAAAGTCAAGTGTGGAAACAGCTTCCTAGGCTAATCTCTATAGGAGAGTATTGTGAAAATTCTTATAAATCCTTACAATTTCAGATTCGTTAACTACTTTAACAAAGATATTGCAACCACATACCATGCATAAAGAAAAATAGAGAATGACACAATGATATACCCTGGGGAAAACCTTTCGGTAAAAAACCCCAGCACTCCAAAAACTACACAATGTATTATCTTCAACACAAAGATTACAATACACTTGCAATGCAAGTTCTTTCAAGAAATGAGAGACAAAGCCAACAAGACTTAAATTTTTGTTATATCTCTCCCATAGGAGTAGCATCATATATATAGACTCCTCTGGACCCAAAAATAGGCACAACCACCAAGACCCATGCACAAAGCCACATGTACATAGTTGTTACATGCAATCCCAAGAATAGGCATCCATCCCTAGAATAGACTATGATAGCTTGTCATAGAATCCACCAAAAATAATGATCACAAGAGAAGTGTAAGAGAATCTGTCATACCAACCTATTTTTGGCATATTCTCTTACACACACCAACCACTTCTTCTTGGGCACCCAAATAGGCCCAAGTCATAAGATCCTCTTACACCTGTCATAGCACATTCCTTAAATAGTTCTTACGCATCATAGGAATCCATCATGACCATTTCAGTCATGATCTCCTTACGCACAAGATGCTGACACATCAAGTGGAGTGACACATCAACATGCCAACTAGACATGTACACTCACACTTAATTACATTATTTGCAAAAAATACATTTACAAAACAAATAATAAGAATAGGAATTATCCAAGGTTGAGACACCTTATTCCTAACATTCTCCCACTTGTCGAACACCTTGTAAGAGCAACAGGAACATAACAGGAGCTTTACCCACTATAGGCCAAAAGGCCCATAGACTCGAACACCATCTAAACTTCTCAGTACCCACTAGTTTCGTTAATGCATCTGAAACATTCTTCACAGTATCTACCTTCTCCAAATTTACCTTTCCATCTTCCACCATATCTCTCACAAAGTGAAACTGCACATCAATGTGCTTCGTTCTAGCATGGAAAGTTGGATTCTTTTCAAGGCAAATAGCGCTCTAATTGTCACACCAAATAGTAATTTGTTCTGCATCAACACCAACATCAGAACACAATCTTCTAAGCCAAATGGCTTCTTTACAAGCATGAGTAGTAGCCATGTACTCAGCTTCTATAGTGGATAAAGCAACCATAGGTTTTTGCTTACTCATCCAATTGATGGCACCACCAAACATAGTGAACACATAAGCACTGGTGGATCTCCTACTATCAATATCACCTACCCAATCTGAATCCACAAACCCATGAATAAAAATTGAATCCGGAGATCTAGAAGAGTTACCATGATAACATATGGATTAATTTGATGTACCCCTCAAATATCTGAATACTCGCTTAACTGCATCCCAATGTACCCATCCAGGATTAGCCATAAACTGACTCAAGACTCCCACTACTTGGGCAATGTCTGGTCTAGTACAGACCATAGCATACATAAGACTACCAACTGCACTAGCATAAGGTACTCTACTCATGTCCTCCACCTCACTAGGAGATTTTGGACAATCATCTACAGATAACTTTGTTCCCACAGAAATAGGAACACATAGTGGTCTACAATCTGCCATGCTGAACCTGTCCAACACAGACTTCACATACTTACTCTGACTCAACCAAAGTTTTCTGTTAGACCTGTCTCTATTGATTTCCATACCCAAGATGTACCTAGCTACCCCAAGATCTTTCATCTCAAACTGTGCTGACAACTGAGATTTAAAATTAGAAATCATACCCTTACCCTTCCCAAACAGCAACATATCATCAACATATAATGCAACAATAAGAAGGCGATCATTTTCAACTCTGAAATAAACATAATGATCTGATTTTGATCTTACAAATCCAATTGACAACACAAAGGCATCAAACTTAAGGTACCACATCCTAGGAGATTGCTTCAAACCATATAGAGATTTGTTTAATCTGTAAACTAATGACTCTTTACCTTTAACAATGTAGTGCTCAGGCTATGACATATAAATATCTTCCTCCAAATCACCATGAAGGAAAGATGTCTTCACATCCATCTATTCTATCTCTAAATCATATGATGCAGCAAGAGATAACAGAAATCTAATGGATGTCAACTTTGCAACAAGAGAGAATATTTCACCATAATCTATTCCCTCTACCTGTGAATACCCCTTTGCAACCAATCTAGCTTTATACCTTTCAACACTGCCATCTACACAGAATTTCTTCTTGAACACCCATTTACAACCAACACATTTTCTCCCTTTAGGCAAAGGTACAAGGTCCCAAGTTTTGTTTTTCTCCAATGAAGCCATATCATCATCCATAGCCTCAATCTAGGAACCTGCATCTTCCATGCCCAAAGCCTCTTTCACCGATCTAGGCTCATTAGTGTTAGTAATCAAAGAAAAGGCACAACTAGAATCTAACATAGAATAACCAAACCTTTCTGGTTGCTTTCTTTCTCTCATGGATCTCCTCAAGGGCTGCGGTTGAGGTTGTTCTTCCTCTTCTTCTAAACTATCAGAGCTTCTAGAGCTCTCCTCATCATTAGGCCCAACATGGTCTCTCTATTCAGTCTTCTCAAGGGTAGGAGGCAATTGAACAACATCTTTTTCCTTTTCTTTTTCATTTGGTTGTAGCACAATAGGAGGAGATGTTAGCTCTTTGAAAATAACATTTCTACTATACAACACCTTACTAGTCATGGGATCCCAAAGCTTGTATCCTTTCACACCAGCACTGTATCCGATGAAAATACATTTAACAACTTTGTTTTCCAACTTAGATCTTTTCTCCTTTGGAACATGTGCATAAGCTTCACAACCAAAAACACAAAGATGTCTAATTGAAGGCTTCTTACTAGACCACACCTTCGTGGGTGTCTTACCAACAAGGGCTGATGTAGGAGATCTGTTAACCAGATAGAAAGCAGTGGCCATAGCTTCAGCCCAAAACCTTATTCTAAACTAGCTCCATGAAGCATAATCCTAGCCTTCTCCATCAGTGTCCTATTCATTCTCTCTGCAACTCCATTTTTCTATGGGGTATAAGGAGTTGTCTTATGCCTCTCGATACCTTGTTCTTTATAGAACCATTCAAACTCTACTGAGCAAAACTCACCACCATTGTCAGTTCTCACACACTTAATCTTCTTACTAGTCTGATTCTCTACAAGAGCTTTAAATTCCTTGAGCTAACTAAAGACTTGTGTCTTACTTTTAAGGAAATAAATCCATGTCCTTCTATTGTAATCATCTATGAAAGATAGAAAAAATATAGACTTGGAGATTGAAGGAACTTTTACAGGACCAAATACATCAGAATGAATAAGATCCAAAACATCAGAAGATTTGTGAGAACTAGAGTAAAAATGAACATGATTTTGTTTACCATAGACACAGTGTTCGAAGAAGTCAAACTTGAGATTGCAATCATTTAACCCCTCAATGAGATTTTTATTTTTCAAGGTTCTGAGACCCTTTTCACCAATGTGGCCAAATCTCATATGCCACAACATTGTCTTTTTCTAAGGAAGCTTACCTTCCAAAGTGTTTGCACTACCATCAGAACCAATAGCCACAGACTTCTTCGCTACTTGTTCAGATGGTGAGGATGAAGAACTATTACATAGAGGAATACATGCATCTAGCTGAAATAAGGTACCTCTCCTAGTACCCCTTGCAAGCACTATCGATCCTCTCATCATCTTGCATCCTTCTTTCAAAAAAACAACTTGCACACCTACATCATTCAGCATACTTACAGGTAATAGGTTTCATGCCAAACCTGGAATGTGCATAACTCCATTGATTCCCTTTACTCATCCATCAAGAAATTTGATAGTGACCCTTCTACGTCCAACTATCTTTAGGTGAGAATCATCACCCAAGTACACCTTTCCACCATCGAACTCTTCATATTTTGAGAACCAGTTTCGATGAGAGGTCATGTGAAAAGATGCACCCAATTCAACCAACCACACATCATCAGATGCATGGGCTACCAAAGCTGTGATGAATGCATCACCATCTTCTTGAGATCTTTCTGAAGCTGAATCTGAACCTTTCTTCTTCTTCTTCAGCTCTTTGCAGTCTTTACGGAAGTGCCCAGATTTATTACAGTTCCAACATTTTGCCTTGGACTTATTGAAAGTCTTTGACTTCCCACAAGATTTGGATCTACCCTTATTGTCAGACTTATTGTCATTTTTCTTTCCTCTTTTAGTGGATCTCCCATGAATAGCAAGGGCTTCTTTTTCCAAAATAGAAGCCTTTCTCTGCATCTCCTCTGATAGCAGCGAAGACACCACATCATCCATTTTGAAGGTGACTAAAGTTCTTCCAAGAGCCATCACAAGATGGTCCCATGAATCTGGTAAAGAACACAAAAGTGTGTAGAAATGATCCTCCTCCTCTAACTTGACACTAGCTAATGTCAATTGTGCAGCCAATAGATTAAATGCATTTAAATGATCTTTTAAGGATCCACCTTCCTCCATTCATAGAGAGTACAACTTCTTCCTCAAGAACAACTTGTTCACCAGAGATTTGGCCTGATACATGGCCACAAGTCTTTCCCACAAACTATTTGTAGTTTTCTCATCTAGAACATTTAGAAGGACTGCATCAGTTAAATAGAGTCTTATGAGACCCTTAGCTTTATGGTCTTTGATATCCCAATCTACTTGAGCTATAGTTGTTGGTCTTGTAGCACTTTAAGTCACTTCCCATAGGTCACGATCTTCCAACATGTCTTCCATCTTGAGTTTCCACAACTCAAAATTAGTGCCACTAAATTTCTCCACCTCCATTCTTCCATACGATGAACTTGCCATCTCAATCTACAAATAAGATTTAGAATGCTCTGCAAAAAACTCCCACTCAAACTTGAGATCAGCTCAAAAAACCCTACCCAACAACTAGGATCAAAATTTGATCAAGCTTTGATACCACTTGTAAGGAAACTCAAGTGCGGAAATAGCTTCCTACGCTAATCTCTATAGGAGAGTATTGTGCAAATTCTTATAAATCTTTACAATTTCAGATTCGTTAACTACTTTAACAAAGATATTGCAACCACATACCATGCATACAAAAAAATAGAGAATGACACAATGATATACCCTGGGGAAAACCTTTCGGTTAAAAACCCCAGCACTCCAAAACTTGCACAATGTATTATCTTCAACACAAAGATTACAATACACTTGCAATGCAAGTTCTTTTAGGAAATGAGAGAAAAAGCCAACAAGACTTAAATTTTTGTTATATCTCTCCCATAGGAGCAGCATCATATATGTAGACTCCTCTGGACCCAAAAATAGGCACAACCACCAAGACCCATGCACAAAGCCACATGTACATAGTTGTTACATGCAATCCCAAGAATAGGCATCCATCCCTAGAATAGACTATGATAGCTTGTCATAAAATCCACCAAAAATAATAGTCATAAGAGAAGTGTAAGAGAATCTATCATACCAACCTATTTTTGGCATATTCTCTTACACACACCAACCAGTTCTTCTTGGGTGCCCAAATAGGCCCAAGTCATAAGATGCTCTTACACCTATCATAGCACATTCCTTAAATAGTTCTTACGCGTCATAGGAATCCCTCATGACTATTTCAGTCATGATCTCCTTACACACAAGATGCCGACATATCAAGTGGAGTGACACATCAACATGCCAACTAGACATGTACACTCACACTTAATTAAATTATTTTAAAAAAATACATTTACAAAATAAATAATAAGAATAGGAATTATCCAAGGTTGAGACACCTTATTCCTAACAGAATTTATGAATCTGGTTCTTTACATTCTTCAATCTTCTTTGAGAATTTTTCTTTGAAATATCCAAGACCAGTTTTATCATAAGAAGGTTTCTAATAAGAAATTTATTCATCAAATTTTTCATTACTGGACTATAGTTTCTCAAGATGTTGCTTGGATTGAGTTAGTTCTCCTTTCACAATTGTATTTCATTTCTCAAGTTTAGCATACTGCAATGTTGTAGTCTCAAATTCAGATGTTGTTTTGGTAAGTTTAGATCTTAGATCTGCATTTTCAAACTACAGATTTGATTCAATTTTGTTGTTATCATCTTTTAGGCTTAACTTTAGATCTACAATATTTAATTCATGCTTTATGAGCTCATTCTCCTTTTTCAATTTTGAAACTTCATCACTATCTTTTATTTGATTTGTAGGTTCTTTCTTTGATTTCATATCTTCTATCTTGCCTTTTAGTTTCTCAATGTAGTCTTTTGTGCTATCATATTTATTCTTCAGAGTATCTCTTTCTTTAGTAAGAATATGAATGTTTTCAAGAGCTTCATCTAAGTTTTTTTACAATAGATCCACATCCATAGAGATCTTACTCAAGCTTTTAGGCCTTCTCCGAGTAATTTTTCTCTAATACCAATTGCTAGTAATAGGAAATACTAAGAGTGGGGGGGGGGGGGGGGGCTGAACCAGTATTTCACAAAATTTTGTATTTTCCCACTTATGGATATATGAAATTGACTTGTAACTTACAT
The DNA here is from genome assembly GCA_027943335.1 of Chamaecyparis obtusa. Lineage (NCBI taxonomy): Eukaryota > Viridiplantae > Streptophyta > Pinopsida > Cupressales > Cupressaceae > Chamaecyparis > Chamaecyparis obtusa. The sequence goes on from BSBK01005002.1 coordinate 829,828, forward strand.
AAGAAACTAAATTGAATAATAAACACAACTATAAAATAAAAGAATTCATAGCACCATGTTTGTTCTCAAGGAAATCCTAGCTAAGGTAAAACCCCGGTGGGGATGATACCCACAAATGATCCACTAATCAAAAGTATCTGGTTAGATATATTGACCTTGTTAGGAGTCAATTACATCTACATAGTGTTTATGTCCTTGTTAAAGGACTTTTATGCCTTGTTAGAAGCCTCAACCCTATTAGGAGTTACTATTACAAAATATGAATGTATGCAAGATGAGCTCACTACCCAAACATGAAATATACAATGATAATGTTCAATACAAAAGATAGAATACAAAAACCTTTTACTGCTACTAAATATCTTCAATATTTTGATCTACCTTGTAGGCTCTTCACAAAACTTGTTATTAATACGAACTGATCTGATCATATATCAAATTTTTCATAATAAATCAATATAAAATATCTTTAAAAATTAGCATTAGCTTCATACATTATTCATTACAACTTCGCATAACATAATATACTTCTTTATACTAGTTATCTCAAATATAGCTTATCAATCAGCTTCCATATTATCAAAGCATAATAGTAACTCTTTCTTCCTTAGGTCTAACATCTAGGATGTCATCCCTAATTAGTCAAGTCATTATTTTGATAAACAAAATAATCCCTTAACTCAAAATAATCAATTACTAATCGCTACTTTGTTCTGGTCAGCTCAACACTATTTCTATAAAACATTGATATCTCTGTCTATACATGTTGTACAATCTTGCGCTCTTAGATATAGATTCAATATACCTTGTATAATCTATGTTCAAGTGTGCATGCACTAAAAGTAGTTCACTTAACTTCACTAATCAAAATGGTCTCGATGTAGATATATACATACTATTATATAGACTATTTTCATAGGTTCTCATCCAGAACTTCCTCCTTAGATCATTTTTTCTTAAAACTGAATATATGTTTCCATAATAATAACATCATGATATCCTACTCAGCCAAATTACAAACACAAATGGTTATAAGAGATAGGTATGATGACATCCAAGTTCCAATGATAAATCAACATAGTGGGATGAGGAAGCTGAAATGCCATTCCATGTGAGTATACGTTAGTATGAAATTTCACCTTGAAGCAGGTGAAAAAAGATACATTCCAAAATGAGGCAAAGGGGCATATTTGTCCTCTTTTACAAACCCAATGCAAAAATTGACACATCGACAATCAATTCCAAAGAACTTGAAATCAGATACCCATAAAATAGAGAGTCAGGCAATCTTGTTGACTGCAAAAGGGCAATACACTATGGTAATTAAAATAACAAGTCACCCTTTGTGAGGATGAAGGAGATTGGATCTAAATAGATCCTCAAAATTTGAATCTATCATCATTTTTAACAACTGAGCATGATCCTAGATATTTGATCCATTTTCCAATAAGACATCGTGGTTGGCCAATCAATCTGCCATCATATTAGCTTCCCTATAGAAATGAGAGTTTTTGAATTCTTCAAACATCGGTAATAGTTTTGAAATCTCCTTGACAATGTATTTAATCTCCCAACTAGAAGCATTTTTGGACAATAAAGTTGACGTAACCAATTGTGATTCTCCTAATAGTAATGTCCTAGCCTCTGTGATATTGTTTGACCCCCAAGGAATTCAAAAAGAGGTAGCATGAATGAAATTTGCCTCATGATCCCTAAAAATAACAACAGTGCCTAATAGTCCTGGATTCCCTTTCGATGCCCCATCAAAATTCATTTTGATGAACTGATTATCTGAAGGTTTCCACTTGACATCTTTCCTAATGTCCCACTTTTCCATTTTCCCCAAAAATACTCCTTTGAAAGGATTTTGAATCAAAGGCCATAAATTGAGGATCCTTAAATCTTCTGATGTGAACGTGGAAGAAATTTTTTTACTTGTACTAACATCTATATTAACTATTTATGATACTAAATTCTCAATGATACAAAAAACTGAAGGGACTAGAGCCTTCTCATTTATGAAAAATCCTCTTATTTCTCTCCCACCAGATACTCCAAAATACCACTATTGGTATAACTCTCCATATCAGTGCAAAAAATGAATCTGCATATAATAAAGGCCACTATGCTAATAGAGAGTGTATGGTGGAAGGAAGAGGTCATTTCCACCCTAATCTATTAAGGATCCAACATCAAATTCATTGGGAAAAATGACATAAAAGAAGAAGATGATTAGTATCCTCCTGAACTTTACCACATAAAACACTCTAGAAACTGTTAGCAATACCCAACCTCTAAAGTCGATCACTAGAAAGTATCCTATTATGTAAGGATAACCAGAGAAAAGAACCTTCCATAGGGAGAACTGTTGAATTCCAAAAAAATCTGAATTCAATATTACCCACTACTCCAGATGGATTAGTTAGAGACTTATAACCTTTTTTAACAAAATACCAACAATTTTATGCCTATCATCTTCATCTGAATAATAGATTGGTCTCTAATGTAATATAGAACACAAGCTGACAATTTTCTCATGAAGAACTAGAATGCCACATAAATCTCTCCAATTTGCCCTTATAAAATCACCTATGAATTCTATAGAGAGGTAATGCATAAATTTATGGCCCCATGAATTTTCCAAGTAAACTCTAGTTTGATCCAAGATGTGATAATTAGCAATAAGTGAAATCTCATTCTAGGAATCAAACCATAAGGAGGCCTTATTTCCTAAATTAATAAGCTATCATAGATGAGGTAGGATTCCCTTAACTGACCATGTGGGTGTATTTCTGATTGCAAAAATACAAGCTAGATCCTCATCATCTAAGTATTTATAACCAACCCCATGGAGTGATTTCTGATTGTGAGAATACAAGATGGATCCTCATCATCTAAGTATTTATACCTAATCATCTAAGTTTTATTCCTCTCATAAAATTTCCATGATATTTTAGCACCTGTAATTGAATTTATTTCATACAGAATGTGTAGACCCACACCTCCATTGTCTTTTGTGTTACACATGTAATCCCAAGCTATAAGAGGAATTTTGGGCTTATCATCAAGATTCCCTCTCCAAATGAAATGTTTAAGAAATTTTCTAATGGAGTCTATAACACAATTAGGAGCCAGCATAGCTAACATGATGTAATTTTGAATGGAACTTAGCACTGATTTAACTAGCAAGATCCTACCTACCAATGATAACCAACGTGCCTTAGAGGCTAAGATTCTACCCTCGATAGAAGAAATTATTTTTTCCCAATAGGAATCCCTTATTGCACCTTGGAAAAATGAAATCCTGAAATACTTACATGGCATATCTACCACTCAGAAACCCATTAATTGTATAATACTATGTTAAATCCTCCGACTAGTGTTCAAAAAGAAAATCTTTGACTTGGAAGGATATATCTTTTAGCTTGAAGCATGAAAATATTCTTACAAGGTGAGAAGGATGATTCTAGCTTCTTGAATCAAGCTTTGACCAAACATAAGTGAATCATCCATAAAAAGAGTGTGGGTAGTCAATAACTGAGAGCGTGAAATTGGGATGCCCAGCCATAGGCCCAAATATTTGTTATAAGAAATGATCTTGCTAAGTCCTCCCGCATTATGATGAAAAGGACAGGGGAGAGAGAACCCCCTTCCCTTATCCCCCAAGTTGAAGAGAAGAATCCACATGGAGAACTATTCACTAATACTAAAAACTTAGCTCCCATCACACACGACATGATCCATTTAACCTATTTTTTGTGAAATCCAAATTTTAGCAGGACTTGTCCCAGGCAAGACCAACTTACATGATCATAAGCTTTCATCATGTCTAGTTTGAGGATCATAGTTTGGAGACCTTATGAATTAATACAATTGAATACCTCATGAGAAACAAAAGAACCATCTACTATTATATCCTTGCCTGATACAAAACCACCCTACTCATCTAAAATGATTGTAGGAATGATATAACCCAATCCGATCAAGATTAATTTCATGAAGATCTTATAAATTGTGTTACATGGGGAAATAGGATAGAAGTATGAAAAAGTTGAAGGGCTAGTACACATGGGAATTAAAGTTAAGAAGGTGTTGTTGAATTGTTTTAATATACAAGCCTGTTTCTTGGATTCTTCTAGTGCTTTCAAAATATAATCCCCCATAAAATCCCAGCACTTCTGAAACACTAAAGAAGTGATGCTATCACTTCCAAGGGCTTTATCAGCCTCCATAGAGAAAACTACTTTACAAACTTCCTCCAAAGAGAAAGAACAAAGTAAGAAATCATTATCTGCTCCATTAACTAGGTTTGGAATGCAATCAAGGATGTTACCATTGTATAAGGGGCCATTTCCAAGTTTGATGTTTAATAAATATTTGAAGAACTTGAAAACCTTAGATTGAGTCTCCATTTTTAATTTGAGAACATTACCCTCTTGGTCTTGAATCTAAAAGATCAAATTCTTATGATACTTTATTTTAGCAACAACATGAAAAAAGGCAATGTTACGATCACCTTTTTTAACCAAAGCTCTCTAGATCTTTGTCTCCAATACATTTCTTCCCATAACAAGACCTTGTCTAGGTTCAGATTAAGAGAGAATTGAATATCACATACTTCTGAAGAAAGATCGTGAAGAACAACATGTTGATTCCAAAACTCTAGTTGATCCTGCAATTCTTTCTTAAGTGAAAAAATGTTTCCAAAACAAGAATTATTCCATTCCTTGGTATTTTCCTTGATGAAAGAAAGTTTCTTTCACAAATGAAACATTCTAGAGCCATCCACAATAGGGCATTGATCCAATTAATGACTTAATAAAGTTAAAAATTTGGATCCTGAAACCACATCCTTTCCACTTTAAAATATGACTTTGGTCTAAAATTATTTGAGTGGAATTGAAGCTCTAGGGAAACTACAAAATGATCAGACTGTGTCAATGATAAAATATTGGAATTAGGACAACCATGATCCAAAATCAAATGTGAGTTAGTAGAAATCTATCAAGTCTCACACTAACAAAACAATTACCATTCCTTCTATTAGACCATGAAATCTTGGCATTAAGAGGCACACAATCGGATCCCCTAGAAGCACCCAAAGAAGGAGAAAGGTAAAAAGACCACCCCTTCCAAACTTTGAAGAGCTTTTCACCATTAACTGTTGATAACTTGTTTTCTTGAAGCATAAAAAAATTTTCCCCACTCACCAAAATATGATGTTTGATGAGGTGGGCCTTGTTAGGGGCATTATACCCCTAAAATTTCAAGACATGATCCTCATCTTATCCTCAGAGAGCCATCTTCTCTCCTTCCCAATTTTATTGCATAGTAATAGACTTAACTGCATTGTCTTTGGACTTCCTTGAAGACTTCTCAAAATTTATTGTTTTATACACACTTGAAGAAATCTCCTGAGATAACTTACTCCCACCTATTAGTACCCTACAAAAAATTTCATTGCTTTAGCATTTTTCTGCCAGTCTCTGCAATTGTTTTTAGGTCCCTGGCATAAACCCTAAGGCAAAAATTTTAAAAATCTAGCCGTTGGGTCCTTAAATTTAAAATTGCCCTGGCCCTATTTTATTTTCGTGTTACCTTTTCACAGGTCACATAAAACCTTATATTCTACATGTACTATTTAAATCACCAAATTTATGTCACATGGTTAGGTTTCATGTGTCAGCGGATCCCCTTTAAATATTTCCTAAGTCACCGGTTAATCTTTCCTAAGTTTCCAGTGCCTAGTGGTTTTAATTTTTCCTAAGTCTAACTATTTTAATACTTCCTAATGTTTCAGTTTTGTATTTTCTTGGGCTCAGCTCTCTAACACCATTTCCATTTGATGGTTAGCGTAAGTTCTCATAGACTATGTCAGACATTTGAGATCTTACACCGATCATTGACTTTCCTGATGACATAGTTTTTCTTTTCAAGTAGGTCCACTACCATGTTGGCACAGTTGGTGTTCCCTCAATGGTTAGTTTGTTTCTAAGAGGGATCCTGTCAGTGGGGCCTATAGTTAAGGCTTTTCAATCTATGGTCAGCCCATGATCTTAAGGAATATTCTTCCCCTTTGAGATAATGTGATATCCATTGATTTAAAATCTTACTTGGACATGTCAGTGGGACTTGGCTTTCGGATGTGTTAGTGGGTCCTGATCCTGTCAGTGAATCGAAAAATGGCATATAATCTTATGGGTTTTTTCAGAGGCTTAAGATCATGCACCATTTGTTGATTTTGTTTCTTGTCAGTAGGTTTTCAGAGATGGGAGGAGATTCTTCAATCAATAGTTGGCGTGTAAGTGCATAGAATCTTTTGAGCCTTTCAGATCTTCCAGGCAACTTAATGTTCTCAGTGGGGCCATTTTCCAGGTGGTGCAGGATTGTTCAAATTTTTTTGTTCCATGTGGCATAAAGTGAGCCCAGGTGGGGTCTAAGTTTTAGCAGTCCAGATGAATGAGGTTAGCGGTGCCGACAAGTTTCAATGGGTTTCACTCGTTCATAAAGAAAAGTGGCAGAGCTCCAAGTTGACTGGTGATTCAGTGAACAAGCATTCACAAAATCACTAAACTTAATGGTGGAGAGATAAAGTGTTTCATGAACTGGTGGAAACCTTTGTCACTAGTTCGCTAAATTTGACTGGGGCCCTTTTAAGAGATAAGTCATAAAGATGGCAAAAAAGAGGAATCAGACAGTCAGGTTATAAATTTGATCTCAAATTGAATATGGACCGTCGATCTATTGCTAGCACCATGAAGTAGCCATTTATTTTCAAATTTGAATTTGTAGAGGGCTTCCAGTGATAGGAAGTACCAAAATTTATGGTTTTAATACCTGATTTCAATTGGTTTGGTGGTGCTTGCTGTTGTAGTGTGGTCTAGGGTGTTGAGTGATCATCTGCAGGGTTTTTACTATGTGGTTTTGTGCTCAAGGTGTGTTGCAGGGTTAACATTTTGAGCATTGTTCATGATTCTCAATACCTTCACATAGATTTTTTTCATGATTGAGGATCATTCCAGGATTTTCTTTCTCCTGGTTGACTGGGTTTCCACCCCTATAATAACTTTATGACCATTTCCAGTTGGTTGGGTGGTTGAAACCCTAACCCTAAGTCATCTGTAGCTTGTTGCATTCTCTTTGATAATTCCAAGATGACTAGGGAGTATAAGTTGCAAAAATTTTGATTTTGTAGGGGTTCCAAACTTTCTTTGGTCCCAGTTGGTTGTTGATAGTGTTTTACGGATAGAGGAGCTAGATTTTGTATCTTTTCTTATCCTTGTCTTTTTCTAATTGTGTATTGATTCTGAATATATTAATGAGGATGTTATTGAGTTCCAATCTTGCATTTGTGCATGTCTTCTTGTTTTCATTCTAAGCTCATACATGTTAATGTCACAAAGTGTATTAGCGTATGGTAAACAAAGAGTATTGTGAAGTCATCTCTGATTTCCTAACAAAGTTAGGATTAAAGTCTTTTAGGTGGGTTCAGTGAGTTTGCAACCAAGCAGGAATCTGACGTCCTTGTGTCTGAGGGAGAGGGGTAATAGGCAAAACACTTATCCTAGATTCAATTATGTTTGAATTAAGGTATTCAGATGATGTATGTAATTTGATGACTCTTTTCCCTAGGTTAAGGCACTGGTCTATCCTCTAGAGGCATTTCATTATCATCAACCATACACACAAACATTCAAATGATAAAATCTAAAAGCAGTTAGTAAAGAGTATATAGTTGTATATCATTTCATGATTCCTTTCAAGAAGTGAATCAAGGGTACACCCGCCTGAGAAATAAGGCTCAAAATGTAGGAGGATCTCTCTTGATCCTTGTTAATTGGCCCTCTTCCTTATAGACTTTGGAGTGGTGATAGAGTCAAAGTTATATTAAAGTTATCCATCAAAGTATAAATCTGCAAGTTGAAGATCAAAGGGAACCCCCAACAAAATGGTGACCTTGCTGGGGAGAACAACAATGAAGCAGCATATCTGTTAGGACTTTTGGTTGGGACTACGTTGTAAAGTCAAAATCTTTTTTCGACCAGATAGATATAAAGGTTGTTAAGTGCACTCTTATTTTTCTATTGTATTTAGTTAAAAGGATTTCCCATCTAAGTGGGTGGTGAATCAAAAAGGTTAGAACTAGTGCTATATATTTTAAATCATGGACAAGAGGAGGAATACTATGTCCTTTGTCAGAAAGAATCCAGAGGTCACTCTAGAGAAATTGCCTAGATAGGAGAAGAAGAGTTGGATTAGAAGGAATGGTGAGTCTACTAGTTCTCCCATCAGAGAACAAAGAATACTAGAGGTAGAGCACCACATGTTTCCTCAAGTGAGGGTGGTTCACAAGATAAAGTTTCTATATCAGATGGTGGTCACTCTGAAGATATATTTTATGATACCCCAGAAGCTGTATTTTAGGACAAAGGTCCATTGCCTACAGGTCAAGATGAATAAGCTAGAGAGATGGGTTTGGAGATTGATTTAGATCTTGATGAGGACAATCTCAGAAGAGAACCCATGAGACCAAGGTATGTGCACTTCCCATATCAAAATCTTTCTGATATGGATGTGTCATCAGGTTCTGATGACATTATGGTAGATCCTGATGATTTAAATGCATTAAGGTTGTAGTTGGCAGAGCAGGATGCCATACATAAGAGGTTACAAGAGGAGAGAGAGGCTAAAAAGGTGAATGCTCTGATAGAAAGATAGTCTCTCCTTAGAAAGATTAATGAAATGAAGGAGAGAAACAAGATGCTTGTTTCTGCTCCTAAAACTTTGCAGCATGATGTCTTTGGTGATCTTGATGCCTTGAGGAGTGAGCAAGAGTGCTTACTGCAAGATCATGAATTTGATAGGGAGGGCCCTATGGTTAGACAAGTGCAAAGTTATGTTCCTTTGTCTAAAGATAAAGATGGGCTTGAGATCACTAGGCCTGATGTTGTTGCTAGTGAGAAAGGAAAGAAAAAGATGGTGGGACATCAAACAAGTAAATCATTGACAATACCTAGGGTCCCACCACCCAATTTAAATAAGGACACAGAAATGGAGAGAAGAAGAAAAGAAGATGAGGACCTTGGAAGAGAATTAGAGAAGGCTAAGATTGAAGCTTCCATTGTAGAAAAGAGAAGAAAGATCAAGTTCTTGAAGGCTTCATCAGCTAATGCTCTTGGTCCATCTACTACTAAACTAGGTATGCCATCTATGACTACTATTATTCCACTTAGTAATGCTACTAGTTCAATTCCTTCTTCATCTGCTAGGATAGGTGCTAATCCTAGGCAGCAATCAAATGCATAAATAAATGTAGATGCTAATGTTGATCCTAGGGCTAACACTAGTTCAAGTTTTCAAAGAAGACCTATGCAACTAGAAGGCTATATGAAAATTAGTTTTGATGGAATTCTTGGCTACCCAAATGCATTTCCAAATGATATTAGAGATAAGGTACCTAAGTTTTCTAGTAATAATGCTATTAGTTGTGAGGAGCATCTTAGGTTATTTGTTGATATGCTTAATGATTATGAGGTAGAGCATGAGGATGTAGTCATGAAATTATTTGTTCAATCTCTAATGGAGGATGCTAGAGATTGGTTTAAGAGACTTCCTGATAAATGTATTGATACTTGGGACTCTTTTGAGAGATGTTTTAAAGAGCAGTATGGTGATAGGCCTAATTATAGTTTCATGTTGAATGAATTCAATACCATAAGGAAAAATCAGAATGAATCTGCAGTTGAATTCAACATGAGATTTCAGAAGGGTATGCATAAGTTGTTCCAAGTTATGTAGTTAGATGACAATGTCTCTCTGACCACATACTTCAATGCATTTGATGGAAAAATGGGATATTTTCTGAGGGACAAAGAACCAAGAACTCTTAGGGATGCTTTTAGGATTGCTGTCAATATTGAGAACAATATGAAAATATCAGGAAAATTGGGGTGAAAGAGAGATGACCCAAAGTTGTTTGGGGACAAGAAATACAAAAAGGAAAATGATAAGAATGTTGGAGCTAGGAGGCAAGAAGAAGATAAATTGGATAAGGTGCTTAATGCATTGAAGGATTTGAAGGCACCTGTAAATAGGAACATCAGTGCTCTTGCCAATGAGAGGTGTCAGTTCAACAACAATTTCAATAAGCAGAATAGATTGCAGAACTACCCCTACAACACCCAATGGAAGGATGAAAAGCTTATTGTCCCTACTGTAAGAGGTAACAATGATAGAGGTGTCCTTGACCCTCTACAAAAGGATTCAATAAATGTCATGGAGGACATACCTTGGTGTGTTGCATGCCAGTCCCCTCATTCTGCAGAGCATTGTGCGGTTGCACATTCTATGGCTGCAAATCAAGATTGTGGCAATGAGGAGATAGATCAAGAAGAAGATCAAGATGATGTTGGATCCAACATGGCTTCTTCATATCTAGGATATGAAGAAGATTCTGATTTTGATGAAGAGGCAGATGTAAATGTGAAGAGACACAATCAGGCCCTTTTTCATCAAGAAGTTTTTTCTGATAGTGAAGACATTGACAAGAAGACATGTAATATGAACTCTTCTTCTAAGCTAGTAAATTTGAGAAGACCTTCTAGAGAAGAGATGGATAGGATTACTATAGAAGTGATTTCCCAAGTGAAAACCAAAGGCTAGGTGGCAAGGAATACAAATGAGAAAGCTGCAGACATGTTTATAAAGAGTACCAACTCCAGAGAGACTAATGAGAACAAATCAAAAGGTGACAACATGGTGAAATTCAAGAATGTAAAAGGTAAGAATTGTGAGCCTAAGGGGGTTGGAATTGAAAATATTTCTAGTGAGATTGAGAGGATAGTTAACACAATGGCTAAGATTGAGAAAATGAGGGTGGCCAATACACCTAATGTGTCAGATAAGAAAAAGGATATTAAGGCAGTGCAGATTGAGATTCCTTCTTCTGCTCCTATTGATATGTTATCTGTATTATCCCAAATTACAGTTAAGGTTCCATTGTCAGAATTGTTGAGAATCCCTGAACACAAAGATAGAGCTATTTCATGGGTAGGTAATGTTCATAAAAATGATGTTACATGCAATGGATCTTAGGATAAAGCTTTGAAAGGTGTTGCTACTTAGGGAATTGTGTCTCAAATTCCTCCAATATACTTGGATAGTTCTGTCAATGCCAGCCTTGAAAATATTGATCCATTCTTTTTAAGTGTTCTTGTGAAAGGAATGAAGTTGAGGAATTGTATGATTGATAGTGGTGCCAATAATACTATCATGCCTTTTAAAATCATGGAGAAGTTGGGCCTTAAAGTTGATATAGTGCAAGGTAGATGTTGTGCAATGGATCAGAGGGAGGTACCAGTTATTGGGACTATCAATGCAGTGCCATATAGGCTGGTAGCATATCCAGAGAAAGAGTTAACAATGAGTGTTTTGGTGGTGGATATCCCTCCTCATTATGGGATGTTTCTATCTAGAAGGTGGAGTGCTACCATGGGTGGAAGTTTACAGTGTGATCTGTCTTATGCCACTTTCAAGATTGATGATCAGTTTGTCAAGATTGAATGAGAGCCAAGAGTATGCCACATGATTGAGAGAAATATTGATAATGAAACTACATGTTTTGTGGATATTGATATTAATGCTTTTAGGGCAGAGATCCCTGTATTTGAAAAGGAACCTATTTTGTCACCTATCTCTATTGAGGTAAGTGCTAATTCTATGAAGGGTGATTTGTGGGTAATGTACTTTAATGGTGCAAATTGCAAAGATGGAGTAGGAGTAGGTATCTTACTTATTTCTCCTGATGGAAATACCTACAAGTTTTCTTTCACATTGAACTTCTTTTCTACCAACAATATAGCAGAATATGAGGCTTTGTTGTTAAGATTGATGTTGGCATAAAAGCATGGTATTAAGTGTTGAAGTGTTGTTGGTGATTCTGAGTTGGTGGTGTCCCAAGTTAGGTCAATATATGCTTCCAAGAATAGGAGGTTGAAACAATATAGGAATGTAATTTGGGATTTGATTGAACATTTTCATGCCTTCAATATTGTGTGGAAGGATAGGAGTAACAATAAGATGGATGAATTGTTAGCCAATATTGCAATCAATCCCAATGATATTACATTTTCTGGTGTCTCTAAAGTTGAAATTTAGGCTAGGCCTAGCATACCAGATAATATTGAGAATTGGAAAGTTTTTGATGATGATAATGATATCTTGAAGTTTATGGATTGTGAGGATCAGTATCATGGTCAGGAATTTGATTGTCCAGCCTTGGTTGAGTCAGTAGAAGGAAGGGAGGTTGTCTTTGGCAATGAGGTCATTCAGCTTAGAACTAACAAGGTGCCCAAGGGGCTTGTTGTTTTGGAGACTGTCTTTGATAACCAGGATAGATTTCAAAAGAATATCAAAAGAGAAGATCATGCTGATCTAGAGGAGATAAATCTTGGAACACATGAGGCACCTAAGAAGGTATACATTGGTAGAGATATATCTCAAAAGGTAAAGAAATCTTTGATTGAATTATTGAGAAAATTTAGGCATGTTTTTGCATGGTCATATGATGACCTAAAGGTTTATAGAGAATATTTGTTTTAGCATATTATTCCATTGAAAGAAAATGCTAAACCTTTCTGGCAAAAACAAAGGCCTATTAATCCTACTTTGGCACCCAAGATGCAAGAAGAGTTAATGAAGCTGAGAGATGCTAGAATTATCAAGCCTATAAGGCACTCTTCTTAGGTGTCAAACCTTGTTCCTGTGAGAAAAAAGAATAGTGACATTAGGCTTTGTGTGGACTTCAAGAATTTGAACATCAACTCATTAAAGGATAATTATTGTCTACCCAATATGGAAGCTATGTTGTAGAGAGTAACCAGATCAGAATTGATGTCTATGATGGATGGTTTCTCTGGCTACAATCAGGTCATTGTCAAGGAATCAGAGCAATTCAAGACAACTTTCACAACACCTTGGGGGACATATGTTTGTGTGAGAATGCCTTTTGGCCTCACAAATGTTGGTGCTACTTTTCAGAGGGTAATGGATGTTGCCTTTTCAAATTTCATAAATGATTTCCTTGTTGTATATCAAGATGATCTAACTACCTATTCCAAGGAGGAAGAAGACCATTGCACTCATTTAGAAAGAATATTTGTGAGGGCCTTGGAATTTGGCATTTCTTTGAACCCAAGGAAATGTGCTTTTGGTGTCATTAAAGGTAAGTTTCTTGGCCACTTAGTTGGGAAGCAAGGAGTGAGAATTGACCCTAAGAGGGTAGCAACTATTGATAAAATTTAGAGCCCAAAGAATGTTAAAGGAATTCAGTCCTTCTTTGGTTAGGTCAATTTCTTAAGGAGGTTTGTGAAAAATTTTGCAGAGGTTACTAGACCTATTTCTAAGATGTTGAAGAAGGGATTTGCAATCAATTGGGAGGGTGAGCCTGATGAGGCTTTCAAAAGTATCAAGCAAGCTATCAAAGATGCACTAGTGCTTAAGGCACCTGATTATAATGTCCCAATGCATATCTTTTCCTTTGCATCTTTTCACACTATTTCTGTAGTTTTGTTACAAAAGAATAAGGAGGGTTTTGAGCAGCCTATTGCATTTTTCAGTAAATCTTTACAGGCTGCAGAATTCAATTATGACATAAATGAAAAATAGGCTTATGCACTTGTGAAGGAAATCAAGGCTTTTAGGTGTTACTTGATGGGAGTATCTATGATTGCTTTTGTGCCAAGTGCAGCTGTGAAGGGTATTTTCTCACAACAAGAGGTGTTTGGAAGAAGATGTAGATGGATCAATAGGATCCAAGAATTCAATGTTGAGGTCCAAATTACTAAGTTGGTTAGAGGACAAGGATTGGCAAAACTGATGGCCCAATCCAATCTTGTTGCAAATCAGGTAAATCATTCTGAAATTGATTACACATGTGATATGGATGATTGCATTTGGTATCAGGATATCATCTACTACTTGAGAAACATGAGATGTCCAAATAACATGAATGATAATTAGAAAAGGACATTAAAATTATAGGCCATCAAGTATGTAATAGTGAAGTGTAAGTTGTATAGAAAGAATTTGGATTGCAAACTTTTGAAATGTGTAGATGAAGATCAGGATAACAAGTTGTTGAAAGAAATGCATGAGGGAGTTTGTGGTGGGCATTATATGGGTAAAACAACTGCTCATAAGATCTTGAGAGTAGGATTCTGGTGGCCCACAATCTTCAAGGATGTAGAATAGTTGGTGAGGAGGTGTGATGCTTGTCAAAGGCTCTCTGGTAAGCTTAAATTTTCAAGAAATTGGGAATTGATTTCATAGGGGAGATACCAAACAAGTCAAGTGGAGGACACTCATGGATCTTAGTTGCCACTGATTACTTTACAAAGTGGGTAGAAGCTATACCTACAAGAAATGCAACTAGTAAGGTGGTAATTGATTTTATGATTAATAATATTGTTATAAGGTTTGGGTGCCCTGAGAGAATAGTAAGTGATAATGCCATGTTCTTTAGGTCTGCTGAATATAAGAAATTTTGCAAAGGCTTGGGAATTTAGATTTCTAATTCCTCACCTTATCATCCACAAGGAAATGGTTAGGTAGAATCTACTAATAAGAGTTTGATTAAAATATTAAAGAGAATTCTTAAAAAGAATAAGAGGGCATGGAATTCAAAGCTTCCATTAGCTCTATGGGTTGATAGGGTAACTGTGAAGAGGGCAATTGGTCGTGCACCATTTGACCTAGTATATGGAATTCATGCAAGAATGCCTCAGAATAACTTATTGGAAATGTATAAATTTGTTCAGCTATATGATGATGACATAGATGATGAGATGTAGTTGAGAATTGAGGACCTCATTAGGTTGGATGAGACTAGAAGAGAATCAGTTGCAAGGAATGCCAAATTATAGTTGCAGGTTAAGAATTTATATGATAAGAAGATAGTTGATAGAAAGTTTGAACCTGGTGATTTGGTGTTAGTTTGGAATGCCAGACTAGAGGATAAGGGGAAACATGGTAAATTTGATCCGATCTGGCTAGGGCCATATCTAATTCATAAGAAATGGGGCCAAGATTTATACATTATCAAAGAAATAAATGGTGATATTCAGGAATTGCCAGTTCATGGACAATTCTTGAAGAAATAATTCAATTGAGGTATTCTGTTTTCCATGAATAGTAGTTAGGTTTGTACATTTTGTAAATTTTGTAAGTAAGCTTCTTGCCTCTACCCTATTTTGTCATAGTCTGTTCATTTTTGGTCTTGTTGCCTGTTCTACCTTGCTTGTTCCCTATTGTCTGCATTTTTTTTTCCAGTGGGATGGTTTCTTTAAACTAGTGATTCTAAGTCCTTGCTATGCCTGCAGGAGGCATACATCCCCAGACAGAGCCACTGTTAGTACCTTACAAAAAATTCCATGGCTTTAGCATTTTTTTGCCAATCTTTGTAATTGTTTTTAGGTCCCTGGCATAAACCCTAAGGCAAAAATTTTTAAAATCTAGTCATTGGGTCCTTAAATTTAAAATTGCCCTGGCCCTATTTTATTTTTGTGTTACCTTTTC
The DNA here is from genome assembly GCA_027943335.1 of Chamaecyparis obtusa. Taxonomy (NCBI): domain Eukaryota; kingdom Viridiplantae; phylum Streptophyta; class Pinopsida; order Cupressales; family Cupressaceae; genus Chamaecyparis; species Chamaecyparis obtusa. The sequence continues at coordinate 845,401 of BSBK01005002.1, forward strand.
ATGGGTCACTTAAAACCTTATATTCTGCATGTGTTATTTAAATGACCAACTTTATGTCATGTGGTTAGGTTTCATGTGTCGGCAGGTCCCCTTTAAATATTTCCTAAGTCACTGGTTAATCTTTAATAAGTTCCCAACGCCCAGTGGTTTTAAGTTTTCCTAAGTCCAACTATTTTAATACTTCCTAATGTTTCAGTTTTATATTTTCTTGGGCCCAGCTCTCTGACACCATTTCCATCTGACGGTCAGCGTAAGTTCTCATAAACTATGTCAAATGTTTGAGATCTTACACTGATCATTGATTTTACTGATGATGTAGTTTTTCTTTTCAAGAAGGTCCATTGCCATGTTGGCATAGTTGGCATTCCCTCATTGGTTAGTTTGTTGCTGAGAGGGATCTTGTCAGTGGGGCCTATAGTTAAGGCTTTTCAATCTATGGTCAGTGCATTATCTTAAGGAATATTCTTCCCCTTTGAGATCATGCGCTATCTATTGATTTCAAATCTTACTTGGACATGTTAGTGGGACCTGGCTTTCAGATGTGTTAGTGGGTTTTAATCCTGTCAGTGAATTGACAAATGGTGTATAATGTTATGGGTTTTGTCAGAGGCTTAAGATCATGAGCCATCCATTGATCTTGTTTCTTGTCAATAGGTTGTTAGAGATGGGAGGAGATTCTTCAATTGACGATTGGTGTGTAAGCGCATAGAATCTTTTGAGCCTTTCAGATCTTGCACCAGCCCTCTGATCTTCCAGGTGCCTTAATGTTCTCAGTGGGGCCATTTTATAGGTGGTGCAGGATTGTTCAAATTTTATTGGTCCATGTGGCATAAACCAGGCCCAGGTGGGGTCTAAGGTTTAGCAGTCCGAATGAATGAGGTTAGCGGTGCTGACAAGTTTCAATGGGTTTCGCTCATTCATGAAGAAAAGTGGCAGAGCTCCAAGTTGACTGGTGATTCAGTGAACAAGTGTTTGTGGAATCACTAAACTTAATGGTAGAGAGATAAAGTGTTTCATGAACTGGCAGAAACCTTTTTTGCCAATTCGCTAAATTTGACTGGGGCCTTTTTAAGAGATAAGTCATAAAGACCGTGAAAAAGAGGAATCAGATGGTCAGGTTATAAAGTTGATCTCAAATTGAATATGGACCATCAATCTGCCACTAGCACCATGAAGTAGCCATTTATTTTCAAATTTGAATTTGCAGAGGGTTTCCAGTGACAAGAAGTACCAGAATTTATGGTTTTAACAGCTGATTTCAATTGGTTTGGTGGTGCTTGCTGTTGTAGTGTGGTCTATGGTGTTGAGTGATTGTCTGTAGGGTTTTTATTGTGTGGTTTTGTGCTTGGGGCATGTTACAGGGTTGACATTTTGAGCATTGTTCATGATTCTCAATACCTTCACACTGAGTTTTTTCATGATTGAGGATCATTCCAAGATTTTCTTTCTCTTGGTTGCCTAGGTTTCCACTCCTATAATAACTTTATGACCATTTCCAATTGGTTGGGTGGTTGAAACCCTAACCTTATGTCATCCGTAGCTTGTTGCATTCTCTTTGAGAATTCTAAGATGAATAGGGAGTATAAGTTGCAAAAATTTTGATTTTGTAGGGGTTCCAAACTTTCTTTGGTCCCAGCTGGTTGTTGATAGTTTTTCACTGATAAAGGAGCTAGATTTTGTATCTTTTCCTATCCTTGTGTTATTCTGATTGTGTATTGATTCTAAATATATTAATGAGGATGTTATTGAGTTCTAATCTTGCATTTGTGCATGTCTTCTTGTTTCAGTTCTAAGCTCATATATGTTAATGTCACAAAGTGTATTAGCATATGGTAAACAAAGAGTATTGTGAAGTCATCTCTGAGTTCCTAACAAAGTTAGAATTAAAGTCTTTTAGGTGGGTTCAATGAGTTTGCAACCAAGTAGGAATCTGATGTCCTTGTGTCTGAGGGAGAGGGGTAATAGGCAAAGCACTTATCCTAGATTCAATTGTGTTTGAATTAAGGTATTCGGCTGATGTATGTAATTGGATGACTCTTTTCCCTAGGTTAAGGCACCGGTCCATCCTCTAGAGGCATTTCATTGTCATCAACCATACACACAAACATTCAAATGATAAAATCTTAAAGCAGTTAGTAAAGAGTATATAGTTGTATATCATTTAGTGATTCCTTTCAAGAAGTGAATCAAGGGTACACCTGCCTGAGAAATAAGGCTCAAAGTGTATGAGGATCTCTCTTGATCCTTGTTAATTGGCCCTCTTCCTTATAGACTTTGGAGTGGTGATAGAGTCAAAGTTAAATTAAAGTTATCCATCAAAGTATAAATCTACAAGTTGGAGATCAAATGGAACCCCCAACACCACCTTTATGTCTTCCTCTTGGTTTTTTCACAGATGAAGATAATTTCAATAGGGTTGTATTTGCATTAGTTTGCACTATGGAACAAATTTGGGACTGGGGAGAAAGGATACCTTTGGGTCTCTTATCCATTTTTCCCATGTAAAAATTATAATCTAGGTCCTCTTGCCTCCCAATTTCATCAAATTTCACATTGACCACTTCTAAAACCATGTTGTCAACAACTCTTTCCATCTGTTCTAAGGATACTCCTTGGGCTTTGAGGATCCAAATTTCATCCAAAAAAGGATTTTGATTTTCCTTTCTTTGAAAATCCATAATGTGTTGCCTTTGACATAGAGACAGGTCCTCAAATGGAACAACCCTGAGCCTAGGAGAGCTATCATATAGTTCAAAATCCAAGTGGCCTATAGATTCAACCCTAGACCTTGGAGGGCTATCATCTAGCTCATCATCCAAATGGCCTACTAGGTTTTTAAAAAGATCAATTGTAAGGCCATCGCTGATAATATGCACATGTTCATCTTGAACACCCTTTAGTATACCACTCTAATTATTGTGGGCCCCCTAAAACTTGTTATAAGTAAAAACTTCCATGTGGTAAATATCTTTTTGACCAACTACTACCTAAATTTTGGTTGCACTATTGTGTTGAGAAACATCTTTCTGAACATGAAATTGTGTTAACAATAAAATCTTCCATCTGAGAAATATCCTTCTGAGAAACTACTACCCCATCTTCAATTGGATTATTATGCTCAGAAACATCCATCAGGACATTCAGAGTCCCAACCAGCTGCATAGCCCCTAATTGAACATCATTAAGATCTCTAAGGACCTACTGAGCAAGACTACCCCCCAAAGGAACCTTATTGGATATCTCACCTGAATTATCTTTGGAAGCACTTCAAGATTTAATGAGTAAAAAATCAAAAAAATTTCCAATACCCTTAGGGCTTACAACTACAGGGGAGGAAGAGAGATCATGAATTTGAAATGTAAACAGTGTCATTAAAGGGGCTGGATATTTTGAAAGCATAGTCTTGCATTTTCAAGGTGATGGACATTTATCTGAACATACTTTGAAAGATTCATGAGTAGCCTTTTGATAGTGAGAAACTAGATGCCCAAAGGATTGCATCTTATTGGAAATCAAGAAGGCACTATCCACTCATATTTGTTGATGAAAAGAGTCAAATTTGGACTCAAGAAAAAGCTGTAGAGGCCATATTTTATTAATATCTCTTAATAGACATAATCTTGGTGAAATTTTACCATCATCTAGGGCAAGCCAATCATACCTAATGAAAATTCCCAATTTATTATCCATTACATCCAAAACCTCTACCTATCTATATTCTAGTAGGAGGGAAGGAAAAGAGATCCAGAAAGGGTAAAATTGGATGTGATAAACAACTAGCTTGAAATTAGGAAACCAAGGGTGAGTATGGATCCCCCAACCTTTCATGAACCAGCCCTTGAACTGATAGATCTTATCCCTACTTTCTTTGTTTGAAAAGATGGCTATGATAAAACCCAGGGCCTCATGCACTATAAAAACTTCTTGAATCTCTTCCCAATTAGAACAGGCCCATTGAGAAATTTTTTCATTATTAGGAGAATAGTTATAGACCTTACCGATCAAATCCTGAGCCCCTAAGATCATGGATGGTTGATGTAGTCATTGGGTTAGTGATAAGAAGTATGTGCGCTCCCTTATAGACCTTGCTGCCCAATCGACAAAAGTTCCCTATAGTGGAGCTTCCACTTCCTTTGAATTAAACCTTGGATTGAGGAGGGTTCCAATAGATTGGCTAAAGAATTTTCCCACATTAGGATGTGAGTTTCCACCATTAGCCAAGTGGGAGGGGGAGATAGGGATGCATATGTCAAAAGATTCAAATTTCTCTAGAATCCTCCTATGTCTGCTCCTTTGGAAATACAAACCCATTTTGAAATGAGCACCATAATTGTGAGATCCATGATACTAGGGTTTTTGTGACTGGAAAGATCAATCATGTGACTAATTACTCCACACTTTATCCACTAATCCACTAGGATGAATTACATCCACCCATTTACAAGATCAAAACACCCATTGAGGGACGTGACCTTCCCTACCATCTAAGGCTCCCTTCGAAATGACATGATCAACCTTCCTAGAAGGAGCCCTTGAATCCTCTATATTTTCTTCCCAAATGGGACTCAATCCTCTGGGGAGAGATTTTTCAACCTATTTTCTAGATTGAAACACCAATTAAGGATTGTGGTTCTCCTTTTGAACTGCTACAAAGGAAACCTTGTTCTTGGATTGATGAATAGGGAAGACCCACTCAACTTCATCTCCCCATCCCTCTCTCTGATCTTTCTCAATACCTGTGTCTTTCTTTCGCATGACATGTACTTCCCTCACTACAAATGCAACCTTTTCTTGACTTCCCTCACTTCAATCAAAATCTTAGCTCCCATTAGCTCCCATCATCTCCTTCAATTCAGATGTGGATTTAATACTATATGTCACCACTTAAATTATGTTGTTGAAGTTGAATAGTTTTGATTTTGTTATCCTTTTCCTTTATAAAAGTGTGATAGATGTTTGTGATTTTACCCTTCCTCTAGGAGGATATTGTTGAGTCTCATTTGGACTCTAACTCCTCCAAGTTGAGATACTCATCTCAAACTCCTCCAAGTTGAGATACTCATCTCAAACTTGTCCATTCTTCCTAAATATTTTTTTTTATTTGAGAAAAACCTATTGTACATTGGTACTCAGCTCATTTGAATACAGTTGTCATGTTTCATTTCTCTATTCTAGAGGATATCTATATGATGGATCCTAAGTTCTAGTTTAGTCAAGTGGGATATAGCCAAAACACACAAGCAAAATAGCATCAAGTTTAGATATTGTTCAAAAGGAATTCACAAGATGTCAATTCAAATAGAGACAAAAATAAAAATACCAACTAAAGAACCAAAATAATAAAAAAACTAGAAACAAGACCTAATACATGAACCTAAATAGTAGGTAGATTAATGCCTTTCTAGTATTCATTAAGCTCCACATCTGAGGATGTCCCTTCATTGCTAGTGATAGCCACCTATAAATTTTCCTCCCTTCTCCTTCTCTTGGCTCTCTTTTATTCTAGTTCAACTTGCAAATTGGTGAAAGGTTAGGTAGTCTTCTACATAATTTGTTTGTTGAATGGAACCAAATACTATAAATTTTTTTTGAGTTGAGACTGGTTAAATTTCACATTTTCCAAAGCACTGAGCATTTCTTATTTCTCCTCCTCTGAGGGTATGAGAACTTTTATTTCCCTAATTTGTTCTTCCATGATCTTCTAGTTGTCCATCTTCTACACAAAATAATCTACCACCCACCAAACACTTTCATCCCCCTTATTGTGGGTCCAATTACACATCTTCAATGTTGGCTCCTAAGTTAAGGATTACCTAGCCCTATAGATTTTTGGTTTTACCACTCTTTGGTACTATTTTGTGCTTTGTGGTTTTGATAGTTTATGTATCACATTTAAGGAAAATGTTAGCATTATATTATCTATATTTTCATTGATATAAAATAATGGTTTCATTGATGTCAAGTTGTGGTTGAGAAGTTTTTATGATTAAGAGGCTCCTAAAATGTTGTACATTGACAATATTAATTGCATTTGATGAAGATTTTTGCTATGTAAGAAAGGGTATATAATGTTTGATATGTAGAAAAGATTTTTTGAAGGTTAGTGCTATGGAGGATTAAAGAGTATTTTAAGGATGTATGGCATTATGTGTTCAATTGATGTTCTAATATTCTAATGGTGATAATAAGTTAGTATGAGGTATATCTAGAATATGGGAATATGATAAGCTGGAATATAAAAGAAAGAGTATTTGAAAAACCATATAGGTGAATGCTCTACATTCCTTTATATAAGATGATGGAAGCTTGTGGTTTTATTTATAATGACTATATATTATGAATATTACACTATCATGTTTTTAGGTCCCTAGCTATTCTTTTGAAGAAGTCATGATATGTTGTTTGTTGACAATAGTCTAGCTATCAAGAATGTATAACATAGGTTCAAAGAATGTTTTGCATTGGTACTTTGGTTGTCTAATTTAGTGAACATTTTCAAATAGTTTGTGTAGTATTTTAATTTGGATATTTTATATTTATTTTCTCTAGAAGAGAAGATATGTTGTCTTGAGTGTAATATTTTTCTCTATGTTGTTGTCTAACAGCCTCAATGGATTGTGATGAATGGATTTATGTATTATTATTATAGAGATATAAAATGAAGGAGGTAATAGGTTAAGTGTGATCATCCCACGGTTTTATGTTCTTTAGAGAGTGTTATTGAGGTGACCAATAAAATATTTTTTTATTCTTTTCTACTAGTAACATTTGGATCCATCTTTTGAGAGTGTTGTGATGCATGGACCTTGATCATATCATTTGAAGAAGACTTATTGGGATGCATTTGGATCCATTTTATCTCTTGGGGTGAATCACATTGCATATTTTAATTTATAATGGATTACTATGTATATGTGTGTCAATTGATGGGAAACAGAAAAGAGACTATGTGAGGAACAGGTGAAGTGTTTATGTATCAAATGTGAAGACAAAGTAAACTGAATAAGGAAGAGCATAAGTGAAAATTGTTAAATTAGACATAGAGGTTGTATAAGTTGATTAGGATAGCCTGTATATTTTCATTTCATATTTTTTCTCAGTACTTGCAAGAAGATTTTATTCTCTTTTAAAATCTGTGTATACAAATATCTTTCCTTAAGATTGAGTAAGTCTTATTAAGGAGACTGAGTTCCTTGGGAATTTGCCTAAATGTCAGGGACAATGAGATCCTTGGCTGTGTGATTCTCATCATGATTTTTCCCAAATTGGATTTCCCATGTAAATCTGATAATCATGTGTGTGTGTGTGTGTGTGCGTGTGTGTGTGTGTTACCATTGCTATATCTTCTTTTGAGTGTTAGTTGGGTTATTAAGAATTAATTGAGAATTATGGCATAAGGGTTAAGTATTTATTTATGTTTATTCAATCCCCTCAAAACAAATTCAAAATTTATCAACAAATTTTATCAAAACAACTTTCATCTAGAAGAATTTTAACCACTTTAGGTATATCCGAGATTGAAAATGACTATATGGCGAGAAAGTAGCCAATTTTGATGGAACAAATTATATTTTCTAGAAGGAGAGGAGGAAATCATATTTGGACTCCATTTTTTTCATAGTTCTCAATGATATTATAAAATGATATGTTCTTTTGGCATCTATTAATCCTTCTATATTGGATGAAACCAAAGTACATGAGACAAATGTAAAGGCAAGGAATGTTATTATTATTAGTTTGGGTGGTTTAAAATTTATTAAATTCATGAAATGAAATACCAAATTTTATGTTTAGGATAAGCTTGAAAACATATATGCAAGAGATAGGAAGATCAAGAAAATCAAGTTGCAAAATTTGAAGCTTAAAATTGAGACTCTAAAACTCACTAAGAATTAGAACATTGAAGGCTATTTTGATGGAAATAAAAAAATAAACATCTAAGAGGGGGGTGAATCATTTATCCCACAAAATTAAAAAATTAATAAAATTTTGATCTTAAACCTTATATTTGATAATTAAATAATGAAGCATAGGTCCACAACACATTAAGAACACATAACACCAATATTTTTTGTGTGGAAAATCGATCAAGGGAAAAACCAAGATGGGGATGAACCCAAAAGATGATGTACTCTACTAAAATAACTATACCATATTAGGATTATTACCATGGGAATTCACTTGTATTCAAGCACAATGCCTAGATCTCACTTCTCAAATATAAAAGGGAAGGCCCACAACCTTACAAATATATGAACAAAAATCTACAGATCATGAACTAGATAATATCATCTTGAACATGTCTAGATCAATTCCATTTAGGTAAAAATTTATTTTCCATATAAAATCTCTTCCTTTAATTGATTTATTTAATATTCTCACATCCAAATAATCCACACACATGCACACCCTCTGTCATGAATACAATTACATTTATACAACTCGTCAACCTTGCAAATAAATACATGGTCGGCCAAACTATCAGCACCTAAACAATATAATCACTCAAAGATGACATTACTTGGTTTGAAATCTTCATCCAAAAATATGTTGTACCTCTAAAAATCATGCCTTGAACATCTACAACATGCTACATCACCAAGTCAGCCAAGAACATGAACAACATGAACTCACCAACCAAAAATCACAAAATGTGATCACCAAAATCAATGCAAACTAGAAACACAATAGGAAAAATATCTAGAAACATCTACATGCATCATGAATAACCTCAAGAACATCCACATCAACTCAAATATCTAAAATCATTAACATCTCTAAATCGAACCTCAAGAACACAACATTAATAAATTTCATCAATAAAAATATCTTGTGAACCTCCAAATAAAAAACCAATTGAGTTGAGGATGCATATCAATATCTTAAACATGATACATAAATCCACATATAAAAATATTATAATTCCACACTATACGAAATGAAATACTAAAATATTATCACTATTAAACATCTAAAAATCCCAATCTCAACACAAAAGCCGATAACTCACTCCAATCTTTATGAAAACCTCTAAAATTTTAACTTAAATAACTAAAAATATCATACAACTCACCAATAATATCTAAAAATTCTAATATTCAACACACTTACTGCACTAAATCTAACAACTCACTAAACATCACAGGAACACTCTATCAAATAGAGCAATATTTTTACATCAATAAAAAATACCAATGGCAACACATATATGCATATTATTCCAATAATCTCTCCCTTTGGAATTGATGGAAACATCTGATGTGAAAAATAATCAATGCACAAAGAAATCAAATAAACAACACTACCAACAATATCCAACATACCTTTTAGAGTCTCTCTACAATTCCTCTCATACTAAACATCTCCCCAATAATAAAAATTTTTCCCCCTTTATTGTTTTCATAAATATATCTCTCTCTTTGATATGAATGGAAAAGACACATATATGCACTTAGCCATGCAAGCCAACAATTTGAACATCTAACTCACAAGACTAACCACTCCCCCTAAGGGGTATTCACCACTCATCAATTGAGATAAAAGATATCTCTATGAAAAGCATTGGATTCATGAAAACCAATGAAAGTTAGGTATGATCAAAAGGAGCAATCACCCCTATCTTACTTATGAGATACTTAAAACTATCCTTAGGCAATATCTTTGTAAAAATATCTACAATATGCTCCTTAGTAGGAAGACACTCCAATATGACTTCCTTCTCATTGACCTACTCTCTAAAAATGTAAAACTTCATATATATATATATATATATATATATATATATATATATATATATATATATATATATATATATATATATATATATATATATATATATATATGTATATGTATATGTATATGTATATGTATATGTATATGTATATGTATATGTATATGTATATGTATATGTATATATGTATATATATATATGTATATGTATATGTATATGCGTATATATATATATGTTAGGAATGGGAACACTGAGAGGGGGGGTGAATCAATGTTCATTGAATATTTATCTTTTTACTTAATCTTTAAACTAAACTTAAATGCTTAAGTACTAAAATGAACATCCACATAAACATGAAACATAAAATCAACACATAACACCAATATGGTTACGTGAGAATTGACACCCACTAATATTATGTACTAGTGTTTTGTGATCCTTGTTAGAAGATCCTTAACCCTGTTAGAAGTTTCTTTACAATGCATTAAGTAAAGTAGACCTTGTTAGGAGTCTTTTACAAAAGTCTCTATTAGGGGAGTGGACACACTGTCCTAGAGCTCATTGCTCAAGTGGTGAAGGCTACAACTTTATGATCTTAGAAACACGTTGTATCTACTCGATGAACTGTCACTGTGACACTACTTGGCAGATCAGTTCCTTTGATGCGCTGATGCTTTAACCTCTTGAAAATCTCTAATAGATCTTATAGTCTTTTCATACACTTTTTCTCTACTTATTACAAATCTATATCAACTTCCATGCCAATTACAATGGGTGTATCTCATATTTATATGCACATAAAAAAATAAATAATTAGGTCAGCCCTTAAACCTATTACATACAATGCTTCCAAATGAATTGGCTCAAGCGTATTTAAAAACAAACACATATACATGTCAGCAACCTAATTACAATAGGTGCATAGCTTTTACATCATTAGAATATAACTGCAACTCGAAATGATAACAGTCGGCTTCTTACTCTATTCTTCACTAGCACATACTGGCTGTGTAACTTCAACTATCTGTATCTTGTTAGGAATAAATTTTGAAGCCTTTGGTAGTCATTATGTAGTAGTGGTTGTTGCATTCATGACTATGATTGTCATTGATGTCAACATAGTGATATTCTGGAGTTTACTAGAGAAGTAGGCACGGTTTTGTTTTGCACACATGTTATATTGAAAATTGAGCTATGCATAGTTGATGGTATGTTCTTTGGTTTTTTATTAGCCTATGGTTAAGAGAGAAAAATGAAATTCATTTATTCATGAAAGTTATAAGCATTTTGGTGGAAGCAGTATTCTAGCAGTGTTCCTGAGTAGTGGTTTTTGGTAATCGGAGGATATCTCCTAACTGGGATGGAATCTGATTCTACATAGTTAAAGGGAAGTTTGAGACTCATTGGTGGTGACATGGTTCATAGCACAAAATTTGAAGTCACATGATTGGAAAGTTATTGTATTTGGAAGCTGACAATTTTTATGTAATTTTGATGTAGCGTTTTGAAATTATTATTTTGTATTTGCATGCTGACTCATTTGTAATTATTTGAGTGTGGTATAAAGGAAAGAATGTTTTCCTTGTTGTAAAAAGGGATTGTAATAGTTATGATATGAAATTTTGAAATTTGTGATGTGAATGTATGCATGAAGTGAAGAAAAGAGCTAATTCAGTGATGAAGGAAGACTTGTGAAGTACAATGATCTGGATTTATGATCTTGTGTAGCAGAGAGTGTGGTTTTGGCATAGTGTGAAGGATGTAACATATTTCATATTATTCTATTAAATAATCCTAAGATCTATTGGACAGTGAGTTCATAGATCTTGCCTTGAAGCTATTTGGGCAGTGGGTCCTTCTGTCTTCCATAACTCCTAACAGGGTTAGAATCTTTTAACAGGAATTCAAAATATCCTAATAGAGATTCATATGTACTGAATGTATTTCATAAGACTCCTAACAGGGTCCATCCTTTCACAAGGAAATTTCATATTAGTACATCATTTTGTGGGCATCATCCCCACCAAGGTTTACTCTTTGATCAAGAGGTTCCCTAGTTAACATATCTTGTGTTATTGTGTCATTGTGTATGATTATCTTTCTATGGTTGGTTACTGCATTAATTATATGGTTTAAAGTTGTTGAAGATGATATTGAAGTTGATAAATGGTTTAATTATTAGATAACTGATTCATCCCCCCCCTTCTCAGTTATCTTGGTGGTCTTTACTTTCTAACATATCTTTCTCATAATTGCATATCTGATCATGTGTTCATAGACTAAGCATGAATATAGTCTAACCAACTTAACTTCTAGGGCGCACATCATAACTTGGCTGTACACATGTGCATTGATGCTCTAAGCTTTAGGAACTCTGTACACTATCTAGTCTACAACACTTAACCGATTTTTGATCTTTACATCAAGTGTGTAGTACCCCCATAGTTTGCTTTCAGTTTTTTCAATGCCATACTCTTTTAGGCCACAATGTATGTGTGCAGATTTTATTATTTCAGTGATTTTTGATGATCCGAATGTTGGATACAATTGTCTGAAGGACATTATTGGATTAGCTATGTGTTTTCTTTGATGTCACACAAATGTCATATCAATTATCGCTCCCAATATCTACCGAGTTCAGTTGGTCAGCTAAGCGGTTCTTAGTATCTACCAAGTTCAGTCAGTTAGTTAAGCGGTTCTTAGTATCTACCGAGTTTAGTTGGTCAGCTAAGCAGTTCTCGGTATCTACCGACCTTAGTCGGTCAGCTAGGTAGTTTTTAGTGTCTACCGAGTTCTCTCAGGTGTCTAAAGAAAACTTGACAGGATAACAGTGTTAACCAAGCCTCCTCGGTTATCGAAGGAAAATTAGTGGTTACCAAGCTCTCTTAGTCTCCAAAGGATGTTGCAGAATTCACTGTGGTTATCGAGTTCTCTCGGTCACCGAAGGAAATCTTTTTAGGATTAATGTTTACCAAGCAAGGTCAGCCCTTTCAAAGAATTTTGTTATTACAATTTGTTTATCCCAGCTGACTGTTATAATAATTATTAGTGCCAAATTGACAATCTAAATGATTATGAAGTGGCATATATATATAGAAGGTCAAATGGTGAATAAAAGATATACAACATGCAGAAATCATTTTGAAGAAAGGTGTGTGTGAATTTTGAAGGATGGTCAGATATCCTTGAGGAGTAGCAAAGATTTAATTGATCAGTAAGGATCTAGTGAAATAGAACAGAGATCTATATTCAGTAATTCAGTTGTAGGTTATTTCATTGTTACTCTCTAGCAATTGTAGCAGTGATATCAAAATCTCTTAACCGAGTTGGTTTAACAACCATTTTGTAAATCCTCTAACAAGATAACAGTTCTATTGAATTGTTTCAAGACCTCTTACAAGGCCACTCCTAGCAGGGTGATTAAATCCTCTAACAAGGTCACACCTAATAGTGTGTTTTGTAACCTTTTACCGGGTTGGCTTCAAAATAGTAACTAGTTACATTGGTGGTTTTTTCCCATATTGGGTTTCCACGGTAAATCTGGTGTCTCTTGTGTTCATGTTATTTTCTTTATTCATGTAAGTTAATCAGTGATGAATGCTTAAGAATAGTTTAATTATTACACATTTCAAGGATCAAGTTTTCAACATTTCTTTGTATATTTACCGAGTGGCAGAGTAAATAATTTGTTAAGATATTTAAGAAATCAGTGGTAATATTTTGTGGTTAACTAATTCACCCCCCCTCTCAGTTACTGCATCTATATTTCCAACACCGAATTATGATTATTATTATGTTATGATGTCATATGATCTCATATTTAGATGTTAATGTTATTATGATGTGATGCCTATGTTTCAGTTGGATTATGATGTACTTACCCTATACTAGCATGCGTATGGTGTTCATATGTATGTATCTATTTTATGTGTCAGTATGGTAGAGGATGGAGGTGTAGTTACTCGCTTTGTTGAGATCCACATGACTGACCATACCCTACCATTTTTTGTTATATGTTGTATGTACATGCTTTGATTTGTGATGACAGGTTTACAGGTATAGGGCATTATCTTCCTTGAATTGGTAGGAGTGAGCGTACCCAAAAATATACTCATCTCAATGGTAAAGAGGGGAGGTAACAGATGGACCCAAAAAACCTAAATCTAAGCCCAATTATCCTAATTATTGGATAAGTATTTGTTGACCACCTTACCTAAATTTTTCAGGTGACAAAGTTCGTGGATCCCATCTCTGAGTTTGTATGTTTATTGATGGTCCCGATTTTATTGCTGGTTTGATTATGTGATTTTCTAATATTATGGAATTTAATATTTTAAATGGAAAATAATATTAAATTTTTTTGCCCTATGTTATTTTATGATTATTAATTAATTAAAAATTCAATATTAAGATATTTGATATTAATTAATTAATTGTGTGAAAATATATTTGATTTTCCCTTTAGTTATTAAATTAATATATATTGCATGTTTTAATGATGTTGATATATTAAATTTATTTAATAATGGATTTCAATTTTAACATGTGCTTTATTATAGTTGAAATTATCTTGTTTGAAAATGTGACAACTTGTCTTTAGGAGACTAAGTTGAGTTGTGCATATTTATTTTTATTTTAATTGTTTATTTGTAATTTCTCTCAACAAAAGAGAGAGAGTTGGATTAGAAGTTCTATGTGTGAGTCATCTAGGGTTTTCTTGATTATTGGAGTTGAATCCCTAATAGGGGGATTTGACATTCATTTTGGTTAATCAATTTTGTGAGACCAATTTTGGAGAGATCTTTTGGGAGTTTTATGCTTTCTTGGTGTTCTTGAGCTTTTGGAGATTGTGCATGAATTCTGAGTGAAGATTGCTTGCTTTGGATTTGGGAATTTCTTGCACTGTGACTCAGAGCCTGCAGATTGAGCTTTTGTGTTGACAGTTTTGGGATTGTATTCATCTCACTGGCATTCTATCTCTGTATCTAGCATTGGATTGAGGTAGGGGTTGATTTAATCTTCTTGTAATTCCATTTATAAAATTTTCATTTTATAGATGTACTTGATTTGATTTGAGGATGCAAATCTATTTTTCAATTATGCTTCATTATGGGTATTAGGAAACCCTTTGTATTATGTCTTTTATTTTATTTTGTGACTTGGCATAGTAGTGTTATGCTGCTGAAATTTTTGGAGAAAAATTCATCCTAGGGCACCTAGAAAATGAAAAATTGAAATCTCTATAGTTAGTTCTATAGTATGAATAAATTAAATTAATGGGTTGTTCTCAAAAATTCAATTTGGAGGAAAATTCACTATTCTATGTAAAAAAATTCCTTCTTTGTCAAAAATGACAGTCAAAAGAAAAATTTACCACAGTAAGAAATCTATTTGTTGACTTGACAATAGAATTTAATTAGTAACTATAAATGTGTTCTGCAACTATAGGAGATATTACAATTAGAAGAAAGGACAAATTCACATGAGAGTGTGAGAGTAATAAGACAAATTTCCATTTCTGGAAAGTTTTTCCTATAAGTCTGTGTATTCCATTTTCAAAAATGTTTTATTGCTTGCCTGGCTTTTCTTTTTAATTAAATTAAATACATTCCATGTTAAAAAATAAAATGCAATTGACACTTTATTATGTGTCTCACAGAATTTGAAATGTTTTCTTATTAAAAAAATATATATATAAAAAAAAATTTATAAGAAAAAAAACTTTGTAAAATTTTAATGGGGAATGGGGCCACCAATCCCCACTCCCCAACACCATCAAAGCGGTGTACCATTCTCAGCATGGGCCCCTAAAGAAGGGTAGAGTGGCAGCCTAAGTCTCTAGCACCAACACTAGCGCCAGTGCCAGCGTCAATGCCAGCGCTTGGCGTAGTGGATGGGGTATCGTGTGGGCCCCTCCACTTAAAATGTGACTTGTTATTTAGTTGTTTTATTATTTATTAATAAATATTTTTTTTTTAATTTGTTTTATATTAAATTTATTATAATAAATTTGTTATATTGGATTTTTATGGTATGTTAATTAACAAATTTGTTAAGAGTTAAGTCTATTAATTTATTGAGCTGTTAGGTTATTTTCATTAATTAGTTTTAATAAATTTTATTATTAGAAACCAATTGTTGTTAATGTTTTCTTTTCTTAGAAATTATTATTAAATAATAATAATTTTTGTTAATAGATCATATTTAACATTGGTAATTATTATTTATGATAATAATTATTGTTATACATTTAAATTAATATTGGTAGATTTATATTGATAATTTCTAATCGATATTGTTTGAGTATGGATGATTTTTATTAGGACTTTGGTGTATACTTATCCATCATTTTCTTTTATAAGTTTAGCGAATTCTATATACTAAACATGTTAGTAAGCTTTATTAAACCAATTTGGCCAGTGGAATAGCGTTAGACTGATTGATTAATTTTTAGGTCATTCATCTAACTTAGCTTGAGTGTGAATAGTTTTACTTGTTTAAATTATGATCAAATTGGATTTTGTATTTTATGCTAAAAATGTATGAACTATCTTTTCATCTGTAAATGCATTATTTTCTACTGAATTTGGCTATTTTTGTACAATATGGTTTTATCTTTCCTAGATGTTGGGTTTGTTAGTTTTATGGGAACTAGATGACCTAGGAAAGACAGAGGCTTGGAAATTATCTGTTAATCATGATGTTTATTATGTTTGGTGTGAGTGTGATTTGTTTATGTTCCAGTTGACCTTATAGGATCTTGTTGTCTTATGTGTTTCAATGATTATGGTTAGATAGTCAATCCTATTTTCTATGATGAATCTGGATGTGCGACTATCTATTTTATTTGAGATTTGATCTAAGAGAGATCTTTGAGCCTAGGGTAGTTTACCTAGATATGTGTTAGGAAGTGGCTTGAAATAAGCACCAGGGCCCACAAGTTGTTGCGAGGATCACTTATTGTAAGTTATTGTAATCAAGTGAAAACCTAATATAACATTGAGAGATATTAAAATGAACCTAATAAGATAAGTTCCTCGCCCATGCTTGAGTGCTAGTACAGACTAAGATGGGAATGGAGATGATGTTGGCCACCTTGATAGGTGTGTCTAGCATAGTTAATGGCTTCATCTATATGAGAAGTCATTGATCCATGTATGTTCACTTGAGTGCCGGGATCTAGAGAGATTACCAGGATGAGACTCGAGGTTTAGACGTACATGATGACACCTACCTATGCATAGTCTAGTTATTCTACATGTGTCAGTTGCCTCTAGATTAGTGAGTCATACCTTTCACTACTTTGGTTGACCTTGAGTTAGTAAGCTATCAGGATTCCTTTCCTAGTGGTGTTTCTTGGTTTGACTTGATTATCTGATTAGGGTCTGATGTTATCTCCTCAGCATGGTGGGGTAGACCTTTGTGGTTCTACATGGATGGGTGGTAGTGATTCTTTACCATTTGAGATTTGACGTCCTAGTGCCGGTGCTTGATGGTGTCTTGTAGTTGGCTTCCTGATGTTGTTTCTTCATTGATGTTCTTTGTATTTATATTCTTTTATGTAAATCTTGTATTAGAGTATCGCATGTGATACATGTTGCCCAAACTTTCCCTCTTGTTCATTTTTGGCCATGGTTCCTATTTTCCAAAAGTAATGCTCAAGTGTTGAAAACTCTCTATGTTTTATGCCTTTTAATGTTGACAGTCCAGTGTGTTTTTTTCTCAAGTGTCGAAAACCCAGTGTGTTTTTGACCTCCTCTCTACAGACTTGGGCTGTTTCTGCCTATTTGCTCTGAAAGTTTAGTGTGTTTTTGACCTTCATTCGAAAACCCTCTATGTTTTTGACACCGCTTCTATGTTTTCAGCACTAAGCACACAACTCTGATTAGGCAGGTCCTAGTGCCTAAGGCCATGCCAGTGTGGAAGATTCGACGGCCATCACATGATCGCATGGGATCTTCTGATCCTATGAGATCATGTGACAACCGTTGATGCGGTGTTAGCAAGGGATCTTTGGTGGTCAACTCCAGTGGTTTGTGGTCATTAGTTAAGCATCACACAGTCAACCGCATGATCGCATGGGCCTTCCTGGCTGCATGTGACCATGCAAAAAATGGTAAGCAAAGGATAGGTGATCGACTCCAAGCACCAGCAGTTATCGGGTAGCATCATGCAGTTAGTCACATGATCACATGGGCTCTTCTGAGCCCATGCAACCATGCGACAAACTGTCAGTGGTTCTAGTGGTGGTGGTTCATGGTCTGGCAGTTAGCGACAAGTGGTCTTGTGGGCTTGAGGTTTCTGCATTGGCATAGGATCGACAGTTGTCATATGATCTCATGGGATCTTCCGATCCCATGTGATCATATGACAATCATCCGATGGGGATCTATAGTTGGGTGGGTCCTATGTCAGGGGTGTCGAGATGTTCACTGATCTAGTGGCCAGGATGTATAAGGGAGTGACACATGGTGGTACCAGGCTCGGGGTTGGCAAGCTTTGCGTAGTTGTGCAGTTGGAGGTGGGCCTAGTTTTATGCTCGGTTAGGTAATCTCATGATAAAGAGAAGAATATTCTTTCTGCCTAGCGATTCAGTGACTTCCCTTAGTCGGGTAATCTCCTGACAGAAGGGAATATGCCAAAAGTTTTTTGAGACTCGGCAACTGCTGTTGGATGAAGCAAGGATCAACGATTTTTGCGTGGTCACTGGATGTGACGCCAGGGTTAAGGAAGATTACGCGGCTTGGTGACTAAATGGAAATTTGAACCTAGGGTGGAGCCAGGGTTAAGTTTGTGGTTTTCAAAGGGTTGTCACATGATCGCATGAAGCCTTTCAGCCTCATGCGATCATGTGACCACTCACTTTTCAAGCAGTGTGGTCATGGGTCCAGCCATGTGGTCAGCTCTAGTTGGGCCATGTGGCAAGCTTAGCAAGTGGCAAATCTTGTGGGCCACATGTGTCTTGTGCAAGTGGAGGCAGGTTTTCAAAGGGTGTCATGTGGTCACATGATGCCTTTCAGCCTCATGCAATCATGTGACCATTGCTGTGGCAAAGCGGTGGTAGTTTCAAAGAAATTTGTCACATGATCATATGAAGTTTTTTTAGCTCATACAATCATGTGACCAGGTTCATTTCAAGGGTGGCGTGTTTGGTTTTAATGGGGTTTTCTTCTAAGAGAGATATTGCAGGGTGGTGAGTAGCTAAGAAATTGATGATATTTTCTAGAGGCAGTTACAGTTGGATAGATATTTGTAGAGATCTTTTGGGCACTGTTTTGAGTCCTTTCCAAGATCTGATTAGATTTTGTGCATTCATGACAGAGTCTAGCTTGCAAAGAGGTAGATAGATGAAGTTTTTTGTCGACAGGTTGATCAATTCAAGGATGGACATGCAGGAAAGATATTTGATCTATTGAGATATTTTGAAGAGCACATTTTTTATCAGAAGTAACCAATTTTAGGGATGATTATTATAATGCAGATCTATGTAGCCCTAATTCAGAGATATTTTGACTCCTTCCTGTGTGTAGTGAGAATTGTATATATTCTTTTTTGGAGCCAGTAGTGCTTAGAATTCACATTTTTTAGAAAGAGAAAGTCTTTCCTTGGAGAACTATCTGTAGCATTTCTGCTCTCTGGTTTTTCATATCTTGTAAATTCCCATTGATAATACAAGCATTGTAGAGGCATTTTTGTGATAGTCTTTCATGTCCTTATGTCTTCCCTGCTTGCATTATCTCTTATTGGATTGAGGTTTATGGATGCATGTTTTCAATGATGTCTTAGTTCCCCTGATTTCTCTTACTTTCTGTAGCTATGTGTGTTATTGTGTTGATCTGATTTAGATGCTTTGTGGGTATATTTCAGCCCCTGGCAGTCTTGTCTCAATCCTACATAGAGTTATAGGAGGGAATTTTTGTTTGCAGGTCATGGATTGATGTCTAATCCTGCGAATCTTGTTGTTGTGAAAGAATCTTTCTCTTTCCCTAAACATCCTCTTTTGTTTGTAGACCCTTCCATGAAACACTTATGCAGGCCTATTCAGTAAGTTGTGATCTCCTAGAACTAAGCCTCTCATTGGTTTCATTCCTCTATACTAAGATCCAAACCCTAGTTTCGGTGCATCACCTAGTAGGATAGATTTTCTTCCTGTCATTTCCCTTTCATGCATTCCTTCTATCCCTTTTCCCCTAAAGTTTACTTTCCTGTTTAAGAGCAAATCAGGGTGTGGTAAAAGCACAAAGCTGTGTCACGTTTCAGGACAACTTATCAGCATAGTTGAATTTGAGTATTTCTAACTAAATTATTTTTTCTCAAACATATGGTCTAGCTAGATTCATTCTAGCTAAGTTAGATAAGTTCTTCACATTTTCCAATTGGAAATATCTATTAAATGCATGTTTTATAACAATTACTAAAGAAATAAAATTATTTCAAAAAAGTGATGTTTCAATAACTCTTACTCTTTTTAATGATTTTTTTTACAAATATAAAAATACCCTTTTTTAGAGCACAAAGTCAAGATTATCATCATATAATTTTATAATATTTTAATTAGATTTAATATATTATAATTTCAAAATACTACAAGTAGGTATTTTAACATTCAAGAACAAGATGCTTCAAAAATAGAAAAAAATAGTAAAGCTTATCAAAAAAATTAAAAATTTATATTTAACACTAGAGGAGAGAGTTATCTTCAAGAGTGTGTAATTTATTTTTTGAATGGTGTAGATTTGATAGGGGAAATTTGGTGTGAGATGAAAACTGTTGATTTCAGGTATGTTCGACTTTGAGTAGTTATATTAGAGAAAATATACGTTGAAAATTAATTTTTCTTATTTTCTGCACTAGCTATACATTTTATCTATGGCATATTTTGAAATCAAAGGAAAAAAAGATTATTTGCATATACTTTTTTGTTGCGAACAAGACCCTCATTTTTCAGCATTTTTCAGCAAGTAAAAAATGGACTTAAAAATTTTAAAAACTATGTGAATTCTTCTTCAAAAAAAATTAAAAAAATTATAGGCATAAACTTCATCCACTTTTACACATTTCATTAGTTTACATCATCTCCAAATTTTAAACATAAATGCCATTTTTATGTTGTTGATGTTAAAAAATTTGTGTGTTGTTGACCTTTTCCTTTATAAAAGTGTGACACAACTTTGTACTTTTACCCGATGATTATCCAAGAGGAACTAGCCTAGAATCTAGAGGTCTCATCTTGTTTAGAAAAAGGTCCCACAACCTTGAGATGAGTCCCATGTTATAATGGATTATCAAGACTATGAGAGCTTGAGATCAAAGGTGCAAATTCAACGTATAACATTTATGGCATGCCCGGTGGGACTAAAGTTCAGATTCATGTTCAAGGTATGCTATCTCTGATATCCTAGTAGCATGCTACAAGCCTAGAAGAGGTCATTTTGCTGCATATTTGGCGACTCCAGAAGGTCTATTGGTTTCAAAGATCAGATGCTGGTATGTTTTCAAGCTTTCATTTTCAAATCCCAGCTAATTGCATGAGTAGACATGTCAAGTTTCTATGGACAGTTAGGTTACTCACCATCCTATCATGAGAATAATGCTCCACCAGCTAGTTTTCAGCCTTACCAAAGCCACCCAAAGCCTCCTTTTACCCCAAGCTACTATACTTCTCAAAGGTATCAGTATATCCAGTATGCCCCAAATAAATTTGGCCTTGTGCATAGTTATGAGAGAGCTTTCAGGCAAGATGGATCATGGGCACAAGAGGCACAACAAAAAATGAAAAGCCAGTTACCCCATCCTATTTACCACCCCCCCTCCCCTTCTCAGTCTATCCAGCAACAGATGCAGACTCTGAGCTCAGACTTCAAGGAGACGCAGGAGGTAAAGAGTCTGTTGCTTAATTTAGTTAAGCAAGTGACTAAGCTTAGGGAATAGAGAGAGCAGGAGGCTCAAAGTTATTATGAAGAGGAGTCAGCTCTCTACCAAGAGATGAAGGCTCAAAATTATGAGCAAGGGTTCATTCCTTACCAAGTGACAAAGACTCTCGTTGATGAGCAACAAGTAAGAGAGTTTCAAGAAGAGATTAGATGCCAAGCTGACATTGAGATAGCAAGGTTGAGATCACTGATTGCTCAACAAGAGGCTCCTAGGCCCAAGATTCCAAGTTGGAGGGCCCATTTGCCTCAAGAGACTACACATGAAGAACCAAAAAAGTATTCATTTCTGAGCTTCAAGACTGGTTTGCCTTCTATGTCTTCCTCTGAGCCCTCTCAATTTCACATCCCAAGTTTTAAAGAAAAAAATTCTTTTCAAGAGCTTGTGCTTGAGATGCAGCCCACCACTTTACAAGAGTAGCCCGTTCAAGAAAAATTTTCATCCCAAGAGGCCCCTATGGTCTCTCAACATGATGAAGTAATATGGATACCCCAATGGACTCTGCCTCCTAGCTGTCAGATGCCAAGTCTTTTCAAGGACACTAGTCTAGTATCTAAGCAAGGACCTATGGTGAATGAGCTTTCATGTGATGAAGAGGAGAGGGCATTTGAGGTATCAGTGTAGAGTGATGACTGTGGTGAAATGAAGCAGCAAGATGGGGAGGTGGACATTGATGCTCAGCCTGAACTCTTGGTTGATTTTCTTAATGAGCTCCCTCTTTTTGTTGATAATGAAAAAGAGACCATGCTATTGCCTATGGCTGAGGGTCAATTAGAATAGTAGAGGCACCATCAACAGGAGGTTGATATAGAAGAGAATGCCATGTCCTTGATGGGTGAGCTACCTTGTTTTATGGAGTAGAATGATGAAGCCATGGGAGAGGCTTTCCAAGAAAAGGACAAAGACAAAAGCCTTGAGGATGGGCATGAATTTTTGGATATCTTTGAAGCCTTTTGTGACAAATTGGATGTTTGACCCCTATTCCTTGGAGTGGAGGTTCAAGGTCATATGTCTATCAAAGAAGGCCTAGTCTTGGATTGCCCTTTTCACAAGGAGCTACTGCATGAGCAAGATTTGGAATCAGCTCCAAATCTTCAAGACATTGATAGCTTTGATGAGCTCTTTGCTAGTTTAAAGGAAGAGGATGATAGTCCCCTGTCCATGGATGATGAGTTGACATGGCTATCCATGATGGAAGGCAACCATAAGGATAAAGAAGAAACTGACAATGAAAGTCCTACCTTCAAACTTTCAAGAAGCTACCCCATCAGATACTTGGCCCAGAAGGAGTTCACTGAGACACCTCCATATGATCCATTTGAGGTGAGTGAACTTGATCTTGTTTTTGCAGAGGCAGCATATCCTCATTTTCCAAATTTTCATATGCCTCATATCCTTGCAGCTATCTTCATGTGTTCAGTGCTAAATATCTTGATGAGGAAGGGTAGCTATTTCAACATGCCAGTGAATGGCTTTGTTTAGTCAGGTCTCTGCACTGGTTAGTTTAGGTTAGGATAGGTTTCCCTATTTTTTATTTCCCCTATTTTCTAGAGTAGTTTCCTATTTTTCAAGAAGTGCTTGTGCACAGGTTTGTCTTCCTGGTTTAGTTTTTGTCTTTGAAAATTTTTGTGCTTAAAAGAAGTGACCCCATGCCCAATGGATTGAGTCAAGGCTACTGGTCTAAGTCTAGCAAGCTGAAATCCTATAGAGGTCACCAAAATGTTGCCCAAAATTTCCTTCTTATTCATTTTTGGCCACGATTCCTGTTTTCCAAAAGTAATGCTCAAGTGTCAAAAATTCCCTATGTTTTCTGCCTTTTAATGTCGAGAGGCCAATGTGTTTTCTGCTCAAGTGTCAAAAACCTAATGTGCTTTTGACCTCCTCTCTGTAGGCTTGGGTTGTTTCTACCCATCCACTCTAAAAGTTTAGTGTGTTTTTGACCTTCATTCAAAAACCCTCTATGTTTTTGACACCCCTTCTATGTTTTTGACACTAAGCACGCAACTCTGATCAAACGGGTCCTAGTGCCTAAGGTTCTGCTAGTGCAAAAGATTTGATGGTCATTGCATGATCACATGGGATCTTCTGATCCCATGAGATCATGTGACAACCATTGATGTGATGTCAACAAGGGATCTTTGGCGGTCAACTCCAGCAGTTTGTGGTCATTGGTTAAGAATCATGCAGTCAGTTGCATGATCGCATGGGCCTTCTTGGCTGCATGCAATCATGTGACAAATGGTAAGCAAAGGATAGGTGGTCGACTCCAAGTGCCGATGGTTATCAGGTAGCATCATGCGGTTAGTCACATGATCACATGGGCTCTTTCAAGCCCATGCGACTATGCAAGAAACTGTCAGCGGTTCTGATGGTGGTGGTTCATGGTCCGGTAGTTAGTGACAGGTGGTCTTGTAGGCCTGAGGTTTCTATATTAGCACAGGATCGACAGTTGTCATATGATCTCATGGGATCTTCCTATCCCATGCAATCATGCGACAACCATCCGATGGGGATCTGCAGTTGGGTGGGTCCTATGCCAGGGGTGCCGAGATGTTCGCTGATGTAGCGGCTGGGATGTATAAGGGAGTGACATGTGGTGGTACCGGGCTCAGGGTTGGCAAGCTTTGCACACTTGCACAGTTGGAGGTTGGTCCAGTTTTATGTGTGGTCAAGTAATCTCATGACAAAGAGTAGAATATTCTTTCTACCTAGCGATTTAGTGACTTCCCTTAGTTGGGTAATCTCCTAATGGAAGGGAATATGCCAAAAGTTTTTTGAGACTCGGCGACTACTGTTGGATGAAGCAAGGATTGACAATTTTTGCGTGGTCACTAGATGTGACCCTGGGGTTAAGGAAGATTATGCGGCTTGGTGACTAAATGGAAATTTGAACCCATGATGGAGCCAGGGCTAAGTTTGTGGTTTTCAAAGGGTTATCGCATGATCACATGAAGACTTTCGGCCTCATGCAATCATGTGACCATTGAATTTTCAAGCGGTGTGGTCATGGGCCTAGCCATGTGGTTGGCTCTAGTTAGGCCACGTGGCAAGCTTAGCATGTGGCATATCTTGCAGGCCCCATGTGTCTTGTGCAAGTGGAGGTAGGTTTTCAAAGGGTGTTGTGTGGTCACATGAAGCCTTTCGGCCTCATGCGATCATGCAACCATTGCTGTCACAAAGCGGTGGCAGTTTCAAAGAAAGTTTTTGCATGATCGTATGAAGTTTTTTTAGCTCATACAATCATGTGACCAAGTTCATTTCAAGGGTGGCATGTTTGTTTTTCCTGGGGTTTTCTTCTGAGAGATATATTGCAGGGTGAAAAGTATCTAAGAAATTGATGATATTTTCTAGAGGTGGTTACAGTTGGATAGATATTTGTAGAGATCTTTTGGGCACCATTTCGAGTCCTTTCCAAGATTTGATCAGATTTTGTGCATTCATGACAGAGTCCAACTTGCAAAGAGGTAGATAGATGAAGTTTTTTGTTGACAAGTTGATCAATTCAGGGATGGACACGTAGGAAAGATATCTGATCTGTTGAGATATTTTGAAGAGCACATTTTTTATCAGAAGTAACCAATTTTAGGGATGATTATTATAATGCAGATCTATGTAGCCCTAATTTAGAGATATTTTGACTCCTGCCTACGTACAGTGAGAATTGTATATATTCTTTTTTGGAGTCAGTAGTGCTCAGAATTCACATTTTGTAGAAAGAGAAAGTCTTTCCTTGGAGAACTATCTGTAGCATTTTTGCTCTCTGGTTTTTCATATCTTGTAAATTTCCATTGATAATACAAGCATTACAAAGGCATTTTTGTGACAGTCTTTCATGTCCTTGTGTCTTCCCTACTTGCATTATCTCTTATTGGATTGGGGTTTATGGATGCATGTTTTCAATGATGTCTTAGTTCCCCTGATTTCTCTTACTTTCTATAGCTATGTGTGTTATTGTGTTGATCTGATTTAGATGCTCTGTGGGTATATTTCAGCCCCTAACAGTCTTGTCTCAATCCTACGCCAAATTATAGGAGGGAATGTTTGTTTGCAGGTCATGGATTGATGTCAAATCCTGAGAGTCTTGTTGTTGTGAAAGAATCTTTCTCTTTCCCTGAACATCCTCATTACCCTTCCATAAAACACTTATGCAGGCCTATTCAGTAAGTTGTGATCTCCTAGAACTAAGCCTCTCATTGGTTTCATTCCTCTATACTGAGATCCAAAGTCTAGTTTCGGTGCATCACCTAGTAGGATAGATTTTCTTCCTATCATTTCCCTTTCATGCATTCCTTCTATCCCTTTTCCCCTAAAGTTTACTTTCCTGTTTAAGAGAAAATCAGGGTGATTATCCAAGAGGAACCAACCTAGAATTTGGAGGTCTCATCTCGGTTAGCAAAAGGTCCCACAACCTTGAGATGAGTCCCATGTTATACTGGATTATCAAGACTACAAGAGCTTGAGATCAAAGGTGCAAATTTAGTGTATAACAATACCTAATGTGGATATTCTAATTTAGTTGCAGAGTGATTACTACATACCCTATGACATGTGCAATGGATGTATGTTTATTAGGATTTATGAATATTCATGAGATGTAATCAATATGATGTAATTGTTGTATTTAATTTATGGAATCATTTTTTGATGTTATTTAATGAGTTATGTTAGAAAGTAATACTATGTCATGGGACCCATTAGTTCTATACCTATGTATGCCATGTGTGTTATGTGAGTTAATGGTTAGTGCATTCATGTGATTGCATATTTTAATTGTAAACTTTAGAAAAAAAAAAATTATTCACCTAAACTTAGTATCATGTTCTAGGTTAGTTTCTTTTGGGTTCCCTAGCAGGGCATTACAAAGTGCGCTCACTCCAAACTTCTATATGACTTTGTTGCCATAATGACAACACTATATTAAACCATATACACTATTATAGCCAACTTTCCAACAATCTCCCCCTTTTTCATTGATGGCAACAAAGGAATATGGCCAAGTTGCTAATTGTCCTTAATACAAAAAAAAATTGTCTGCCTATACATATCTTTCTATCTTATATCTCCTTATACATATCTATTATCCATATTTTATAAATACTCCCCCTTTGACATTAATGAAAAAGGTGTGTCAAAAATTGAATCTACAAAAACTTACTGTGATAGTACATCCAAATATAAAATCTACAAATTTTGGATCTCCTTCTTCCAAAATGTGATCAGATAATTCATAATCTATAGATGGGTGCATAAAGCATACTAAAGCTTCTCCATCTTCTCTAGATCAGTGCTAGGACCTTGATCATATGTTAGTATAGTGGCATCGATCTCCTTGATATTCTGATTTAGAATGTCTAATGAGGGTGGAAGAGCATTCCTTAGCTAAGTCTATCTAGCCCTTATCTTGGTCATCTCTTTTTCTCCCTTCTCAATCTTATCTATTTGTCCTTGGTAGACATTGCTGCACATGTTCACATAAATAGATGGGTCTTCCACTGATTTCCTAATGCTATCTATCATAGCTTCAACCTCTTGAATCTTCTTGTAAAAATCACTAGTTAACTTTTCTTGGTTCATGCATTCAACAATGATCGTTCTTCCCTTTGCTGCAAATTCCTTTAGGGATGCATGACCAACCTTTAGTGAGCTTAGGTCAAGTGCATATTTTCTAACCAATTCATTGAGCCTTTTCTTCATATAATTCTGCTCTACAACTAAGGATGCATATTCTTCCAAGCTAGTGAAGTTTCCCTTGAACTATGAAATCACTGAACTGACATCATCAACTGAGTGTACTTTGGACACTTTCTTGTCTGTAGGTAACAAACTATTCAAGATGTTCATTGACTCTACAAGGAGGGGATTCCTCATCACTTTTTTATGCTTGGCCTTATCCATAGCTAGGATGTTGAACTTAATCAAGTCTTCTTCTCCCCATGAGTCCAAGCTAGTTGTGTCAGGTGTCAAACTTGACAACAATGCTGCTGAAGGAGTGATGGGAGAGCTATCCACGACTTCTTGTTTCACCTTGATTAGTTCTACTAATGTTTCATATTTTTGCTCACTTTATTTTACCTCTTCTTCTTCCTTTTGTTTTTTAGGTTCTTTTCCTTTTTCTTCTTCTTTCTTTTCATCCATCTTTTCTTCTTCTTTCTCATTTGTTATATCCTCAATCAATATTTCTTCTTGATGAGTAGGAGTGTTACTGCATAAGTTTTCTACCTCTTGAGTGCTTACAAATGCCTCTTCAAACTTATCCAATTTAGTGTCAGTGGCTGCCATGGTTATCTCTACATTGTCAATGATAAAGGTGCTATCCTTTAGTGACTTTTTCATGGGCACAGACTTATTTGCCTCTATTTGATTTTCTACTGCAGGTGCTGAATCTTGAGGACCTATCACTAATGCATTAGTGGGCTCTTCATTCTTGACTTCCTTTATGGGTACTTGTGTTGTTGGTGCAGTAGCTAGATACATATGCCTATTCATGAATACTTTCTCGAATGCCTTCTTTGTTTCCTTAGCCACTAGATCATAGTTTTTATCCATTATATGCAAAGTTCTTGACTTTGTTCTGAGATGTGGCTTCACCAGATCTAACAATAGAGATTTCTCTTCTAGGGAACATATTGGAAGAGTGTCATCTAGAATATTTTCCCTTATCCTTAAATCCTCTTCAATTGCTTTTCTCTTTTGGAATTCTAGGATGTTCCATACATTGTCAAGAATCATAGACTTAATTTCCAAGACTATCTTCTTGAACTTCAGCATGTGTTTGACTATCATTATATGTATCTTAGATTTGTCTATTTCATTATATTTTTCATAAAACTTCCCTACTTGATCAATTCTTCCCTCATCAATTATTCTTGCACTTAGCACATTGAGACTAGGTTTGAAACTTACTTCAGGACGTGCTTGTGAGTTCTTTATGTCCCTTGTGACTCTTAAGGATGGATGACTAGTGCTGATCTCTTTCTTCCTCTTTGGAGTTTCCTTATACTTAGGAGGAGTAGTAAGGTCAATGGTTTCCTTGGGCTCAGAAGGAGTAACATCAGTTTTACTCTTCTATTCATCAGATATTTCTATCTTCACCTTCTTTAGCTTGGGATCATCTGATTTTGCCTTCTTTGTATCTGTTCTCTCTAGTTCCAAAGAAATCTTTTGTTCCCTTGCTTTGTCTAGGTCTTCTTGAGACACTCCATGTATTCTCAAGATTTTTGAGGTAAGTTTAGCAACCTTTCTTTTTGTTGCTGTTCTATTTAATACTACATCAAATTCTCTAGTTTTCTCCTCATAGGTTCCCCATCTTGGCTCATTAGGGTCTTTAGGTGCTACTAATAGAACTTGAGCATAAGCTTCTAAAACTTATTCATCTACTTCATATACAAGTGGATGAGTCCACTTTGTTATAGGTTCAACTACATCCATGCATGTTATATTTGTTTCAACCATAACACAAATAGTATCCTTATACTTTTCAACTATCTTCTCTAGTATCCTATACCTCATCTACATCTTAGCCCTAAATTTATTTAGCTCCAATGTCATGTAATCCTTCAAGGCACTTTCAATACATGCCTTGAGAGATATCTGAGGCATTGTGGGAATGGATTTGTCTAGATACAAATCAAATACTTTTCCAATAATGTGAAAGTACATATAGATGATCAAAGATCCAAATCTAAATATTTTGGTCTTATCATGCTTGATTGCCTTAATGTTATCAATCAGCTATGCGTGCAAGATTTCACAGAGGTTGAACTCTCCATTTTCATTAAAAAATATTATGGCTACAAGAATTGTGGCCATAGACACACTGTTCACCCTGCTAGTGTGTTGAAACTTGTATCCAAGTATCATAGACATCAATTTTATGTCATTTTTCTCAATAGGCTCTATGGTCATTCTACACCTATCACTCCTTGAATTGCAAGTCTGTTCAAAAATCTTGCTCACATCTTTACCCACTGGAAGGATGGTGCCTATCCTTGAGAGCCTTTTCATTTCATGAATTAGGTCACTGGTAATTCTGACTGACACTTCACCTATCCAAAATAGGTCATCATGAATCCTACTCAAAAGAATCTTGATCCATTCTAATTCATATAACTCATATACCATAGCATACTCCACTATAGGATGATTATCCCACTACACATACTCATCCAAGAAGGTTTTGTCTAGTTTTAACATTGTTTTCATGTGTGCCCTTAATCTATACAATCCTACTGGTTCTTTCTTATAGTAGATGTATGCCCTGATGTCCTCGACATGCATAATGCCCATAGGTGTGCAAGAGAATATCCCTTCTAGGTTATCTAGTGTAGACTTAAATGGATGTCTCTTAAACATATATCATTTTTTCTTTGCAACATCAAATACTATAGGAGTAGCCATCACTTACATGAATATCATTTTCACAAAGGTTTCCAAGGGATTCTAAATCTGCACGATGAACTAGGGTTTTTGCAACTGATCAAATGCACAACAAATCACTTGACCAATCAAACTGCAATCCTTCTTGATCAACTGCTAAGACTCTTCTACTCTTCAATTGATCTCAATTTGAATGCAATGAGAGATCCTCAAAATTTTGTGTACTTTAAAGTAGAATTTTTTCCATTAATGTTTGTCACATAAACCAAGTTGTCACTTGGAAATTTCTATCTTTCATTATGTAAGGAATTAGCTAGTGTGCTCTTGCATGAAGGTTTCTCTAGTCTCCAAAAGCTTAAGTCCAAAGGTGCATACTCTGAGAGTGAGTATACCAGACATGTAGGGGTCTATGACCCTAAAGGCCATTCATCTAGATGTAGAGGGTGCATCCACTATGGAAGCATCCAATACATACTCATCAACCTTATCATTCTTCTCTTCTAACCAAATCATGCTCACATTCTCTGAGGCTTTCACAAACTTGAATTCACCTTCAGGATCCAATACCGGTTCTTCATTTTGTTTAGGGATTTCCTGACCTTGCATCCTTGATCTAAAAAACTTTGAGATGTGTCCAGCCTTGTTACATGAGTGAGAAATGACTAGAGGCCCTGTATTCCTCAGTGCATTGACATGAGTCACCATCTTACATTGTTTAGCTAAGTGACCATTATAGTTACATATCTGATATGTAACATTCTGAGAGCTTCTAACATTTGATTGATTCTAATTTCTTTGATTATGAGTCCTATTCTTTTGGCTTGTCTTGCAATTCATAGCTCTATGACCAAATTTATTGCATGAATAACAGTAACCATTGAAAGGTCTTACCTCTATATAGTTCCTTGCTATGCGTCCATGCATGTTACATGCATAACAAGTGTGGTCTATAGGCTTGCACTCATTCTTAGGTGGTTCACCATTATCTTTGGTTTGATCTTCAATCTTCTTAGTATCAGTAGAGTCTTTTTGTGCATTCATTCTTGTTCTCATGTTGTCAATCTGATTTTGTGCTTCATTGTATCCAATGCATCTAGTATCTCCTTTAGCTCTTCTTGCATACAACTGAGATTCTATTAAATCAGAACTAGTGTGTAAATTATCAATGTGATTCTTAGCCTCTTTTAATTCAGATTCCAAGCTTTCCTTATTGTTTCTTAGCTCTAAGATTTCCATGTTTTCTTGCCTAAATTATTTATTCAGTTGAAGGTTCTCTTTGAGCTGTTCATCATAGACTTCCTGATTGTTAGTCATATTATCATCAAATTCTTCAAGTTGTTCTTTTAAGGATTTATTTTCTTCATTCAACTTCTTGACCATTGTCCCTAGATCCCTAGTAGAGCATTGTTTCAAATCTTTCCTTAGCCTTTTGATGAATAATTGAGCATCACTAAGTTTTTCCTTTAGTTCTTCAGTTTCTCTTTCAAATTTGTCTAGGTCTTCAAGAGAAACTTCCAGATTTCTTTTTAGATGTTTCATTTCTTCTTTATCCATGATCTCCTTAAGTGGTTAAACTTCTTTTCTAAGGACCATAACTCTAATACCAATTGTTATGAATGGGAATACTGAGAGGGGGTGGGGTGAATCAGTGTTCACTGAATATTTATCTTTTTACTAAATCTTTAAACTAAACTTAAATGCTTAAGTACTAAAATGAACATCCACATAAAAATGAAACATGAAACATGAAATCAACACATAACACCAATATGGTTATGGGAAAACCCAAATAGGTTAAAACCCCAGTGGGATTTGACACCTACTAATATTCTATACTAGTGTTTTGTGATCCTTGTTAGAAGATCTTTAACCCTGTTAGGAGTTTCATTACAATGCATTAAGTTTAGTGGACCTTGTTAAGGGTCGTACCCTGTTAGGAGTCTTTTACAAAATTTCTTGTTAGGGGAGTGGATGCACTATCCTAGAGCTCACTACTCAAGTGGTGAAGGATACAACCTTCTGATCTCAGATACATACTATATCTACTGGATGAACTGTCACTGTGACACTTCTTGTCAGATCAGTTTCTTTGATGTGCTAATGCTTTGACCTCTTGCAAAGATCTAATACATCTTATAGTCTCTTTGCACACTTCTACTCTACTTATTATAGCTCTATATCAACTTCCATGCCAATTACAATGGGCGCATCTCATATTTATATACGCATACAAAATAAACAATTAGGTCGGCCCTTAAACCTATTACATATAATGATTCCAAATGAATTTCCTCAAGCGTATTTACAAAAAAACACATATACATGTCAGAAACCTAATTACAATATGTGCATAGCCTTTACATCATTAGAATATACCACAACTTGAAATTATAATAGTCATCTGCTTACTCTATTCTTCACTGGCACATACTGGTTGTGTAACTTTAACTGTTTGTATCTTTCTCATACTTGCATATCTGATCATCCGCTCATAGAATAAGCATGACTATAGTCTAATCAACTTAACTTCCATGGTGTACACCATAACTTAGTCATACACACATGCACTGATGCTTTGAGCTTTAAGAATTTTGTACACTGTCTAGTCTTCAACACTTAAATGATTTCTGATCTTTACATCAAGTGTCTCACTCCAAACTTCTATATGACTTTGTTACCATAATGAAAACACTATATTAAGCCATATACACTATTGTATTAGCTATGTGTTGTCTTTGATGTCACACAAATGTCATGTCAATTATCACTCTTAGTATCTACCAACTTCAGTCGGTCAGCTAAGCGGTTCTCAGTATCTACCGAGTTCAGTCGGTCAGCTAGGTAGTTTTTAGTGTCTACTGAGTTCTCTCAGTGTCTAAAGGAAACATGAAAGGATATTAGTGTTAATCGAGCCTCCTTAGTTATCAAAGGAAATTAGTGGTTACTGAGCTCTCTCAATCTCCAAAGGATGTTGCAGAATTCACTGTGGTTACCAAGTTCTCTCGGTCACCGAAGTAAATCTTTTCAGGATTAATGTTTGCCAAGCATGGTCAGCCCTTTCAAAGAATTTTGTTATTATAGTTTGTTTATCCCAGCCGACTGTTATAATAATTATTAGTGCCGACTTGACAATCTAAATGATTATGAAATGGCATATATATATAGAAGGTCAAATGGTGGATAAAAGATATACAGCATGCAGAAATCATTTTGAAGAAAGGTGTGTATGAATTTTGAAGGATGGTTAGATATCCTTGAGGAGCAACAAAGATTTAATTGATCAATAAGGATATAGTAAAATAGAACAGAGATCTATATTCAGCAATTTAGTTGCAGGTTATTTCATTGTTACTCTCTAGCAATTGTAGCAGTTATATCAAAATCTCTTAACCGAGTTGGTTTAACAACCATTTTGTAAATCCTCTAACAAGGTAACAGTTCTTTTGAATTTTTTCAAGACCTCTTACAAGGCCACTCCTAGCAGGGTGATTAAATCCTCTAACAAGGTCACACCTAATAGTGTGTTTTGTAACCTTTTACCGGGTTGGCTTCTAACCAGGCATCACTTTAGAAGAGTAAAAAATAGTAACTAGTTACATTGGTAGTTTTTCCCATATTGGGTTTCCACGGTAAATCTAGTGTCTCTTGTGTTCATGTTATTTTCTTTATTCATGTAAGTTAATTAGTGATGAATGCTTAAGAATAGTTTAATTATTACACACTTCAAGGATCAAGTTTTCAGTATTTCTCTGTATATTTACCAAGTGGCACGGTAAATAATTTGTTAATATATTTAAGGGATTAGTGGTAATATTTTTGTGGTTAACTGATTCACCCCCCCTCTCAGTTACTACATATATATTTCCAACAATTGGTATCAGAGCATTTGGTGCTTGCAGGAAGGGTTTCAAGGACCTAAGCTAAAGATCAGGATGTCTTACCAAAGAGAAATTCCAAGGCTTAACAAAAATAACTTTTCAGCATGGCAAGGTCTCATGAGATTACATCTGGCTTTCATTGGTGATTCAGGATGCAAATATATTGATCAAGAATATACAATTCCTACTGGCACATTAACTGTTGAAGACATTGCAGAGAAGAAGAACCATAACAATATGATGATAGACATTGCATCAGCTCTTAGCTATGAAGAATTTGATGAAATCAAAGACTGTACAACTACTCATGAAATGTGGAACAAGCTAAAGAAAATCTATGGCGGTGATGACAATATGAAGAGAGCCAAAGCAGAGAGCCTAAGAGGACAGTTTGATCAAATGAAAATGAGAGAAGAAGAAAACATTGCAAAATATGTTGAAAGAATCAAGACAAGTGTTAGTGCAATCAGAGCTTCTAGAGGAAAATTTGATGATGAAATGGTTATAAGTAAGGTTCTTAGAACATTACTCCCTATTTATGCAATAAGAGTTTTTGCTATTCAAGAAAGAAGATGTGAAAAAAATCACAATATAACTTTAGATGCCTTAGTTGGAAGATTGACAGCCTTTGAACTGGATAACTATGACAACTATGTTCCAACTTCTAAAAATATTGAATCAGCTTTTGAGGCCAAACTTTCACTCAAGAAAGGGAAGAAAATTCAATCAGAAAGTGAAGAAGAATCAGAGGAAAGTTCTCATAGCGATCTTGAAGTTATTGAAGCATTAATTGCAAAGAAGTATTCAAGAGGTAGAGGAAAATACAGATGTAAAACTCCCTTAATCTATTTTTCATGTGAAGAAATTGGTCATATTGCAGCTAGGTGTCCAAACAAGCAAAGCAAAGATGAGAAGAAAAATTACAAGTACAATGGCAAGAAAAATTTCAAATCATTCAAGGATAAAGGTAAAAAAACATGTTTCTTAGCTAAAGATTTGGATGATAGTGAAGAAGAAATTGTTTTCATTGTTGTAAAAGATGAATCTGATAATGATGAAGATGAGATGGCACTTATCTCTCATATAAGAAAGAATGATACATGGATTATAGATAGTGGATGCTCACATCATATGACTGGTGACAAGACCAAGTTTGAACACTTTGAAAACTTTGATGATGGTAATGTAAGGTTTGGAAACAATGAACCCTGTTGTATAAAAGGAAAGGGACAAATTTCATTAACCAAAGAACTTATATGTGATATTGCATATTGGGTCGAAGGACTAAAGCATAATCTTCTAAGTGTAGCATAGCTAATCAACATTGGATTCAAGGTTGAATTCATGAATGGCAAAGCAAGACTGTTGGATGACAAAGGAAAACTGATAGGATCAGGCAAACAAACCAAAGGTAACCTGTTTTATTTCTCAAATTGAAGAAAGTTGGTTATGGCACAAAAGGTTGTGTCATGTAAATTTTGACAACATGATAAAAATAAGCAAATTCAAGAAAGTAAGAGGTATGCCTACTTTGAAGAAACCTAATGTTGGTCTATGCAAGAATTGTCAAATTGGTAAAATGGGAAAGTCTAGTTTCAAAAGTAAAAACTATCAGTCTGAAGATATTTTGGAAATTGTGCATACTGATTTATGTGGACCTATTGGAATTGAGAGCTATACCAGAGAAAAATTCTTTATTCTCTTTGTTGATGATTATTCTAGAATGATGACTGTTATGTATTTAAGAGAAAAGTCTGAAGCATTTGAGAAGTTCAAATGGTATGTAGCAAGAGTAGAAAAGGAAATAGGAAAAAGAATAAAATGCTTGAGATCAGACAGAGGTGGTGAATTCATCTCCCATGAATTCAATAATTTCTGCATTGAAACAGGAATCAAAAGACAGGTATCAGCCCCGAGAACTCCTGAGCAGAATGGAATAGCTAAAAGAAGGAACAGATCTATCATGGACTGTGCAAGGACTCTATGATTGAAAAGAACAATGCTATGAAATACTAGAAGGAAGCTATCAGCATTGTAGTTCATACCTTGAACTGAGTACAGCTGAGAAAAGACACATTCAAGACTCCATATGAGCTATGGTATGGCTACAAACCAAATGTAAGTTACCTAAAAATATTTGGTAGTAAATGTTACATCTTGAAAGAATCTAGAAAAGGAAAATTTGATGTAAAAAGTGATGAAAGAATATTTTTGGGATATTCTTGCAAAAGTAAGGCATATAGATGTCTAAATTTGTCTGCTCACAAAATCATAGAAAGTGCACATGTGAGAATTGATGAATTTGCATAAAAGATTGAAGAAGAAAGAAAAAAGGAACCAGAGGACTATAAAAAATTTGTTTACATTGAGCTTGATACATTGCCAGACACATGTAAGGAGACTACATCTACCAAGCCCAGTACAGTAACCGAGTCACAAGAAGAAGTTCTAACTGAGTCACAAAGTATTGAGTCTCAGTCTGAAGCTACCAAGAAAGTATCTACTGAGCCCGAGCAATCTGAACCTGAAGATGAAGAAGATGACAATATAACTCATTCAGGAAGCAAGGAACCTATGATTAGCCAAGTATGTCAGAAGGCATCATAAACTAGATCAGATGATTGGAAACAAATCAGATGGTACTATGACAAGAAGTAAACTAAAAGGTACATGTTTATTTTCTAATTTTGAACCTAAAAATGTCAAAGATGCATTAGAAAATGAAAGTTGGATTGAGGCTATGAATGAAGAAATCGAGAAAATAGAGAAAAATAAGACATGGACTCTTGTACCCTGGCCTAAAGATAAAAATGTAATTGGGACAAAATGGGGTATTCAGAAATAAATTGAATGAAGATGGTCAAGTATCAAGAAACAAAGCAAGATTGGTATGTAGAGGATATTCTCAAGAAGAAGGAATAGATTATGGAGAGACTTTTTCTCTTGTTGCAAGATTAGAAGGGGTGAGGACTTTACTTGCATATGCAGCACATAAAGGATTTAAGGGTATATCAGATGGATATCAAATCTGCTTTTCTCAATGGTATTCTTAAGGAAGAAGTCTACATTAAGCAACCTGAAGGTTTTATTGATCCAGACAAAAGGGATATGGTCTACAAATTACACAAAGAATTGTATGGTCTGAAACAAGCTCCTAGAGCATGGTATGAAAGATTAGATAACTATCTTACTTAGATTAATTTCAAAAGGGCTAATGACAACAACAATTTATACATCAAAGAAGGATCAGATAACAAAATTGTTTTGGCAGAAATATTTATGGATGATACTGTGTTTACAAGAAATGATGATCAGTGCAAAGAATTTTCAGAGCTTATGAACAAAGAATTTGAAATGTCTATGTTTGGTCAGATAAAATTCTTTATTGGACTTGAGATTCAGTAGAACAAAAATGGTATCTACATTGCTCAGTCTAAATATATCAGGGAAATACTTAAGAAATTTGGTATGGAAGATTCAAAACCAGTTGGTACACCCATGCGTACTAGACTAAAGCTTACCAAAGATGATGATTCAAAAGAAGTAGATCAGACCTTATACAGATCAATGATTGGAAAATTATAGTATGTAGTATACACAAGGCCTGATATTGCCTTAGCAGTTGGAATAGTGGTAAGATTCTCGGCTGAACCAGAGAAAATCACATGATGGAAATCAAAATAATCTTGAGGTATTTAAGGGGAACTGAAGATTATGGCTTGTGGTATAAATTTGGAGGCAATCTAGATTTAAAAGTGTTTATTGATGCTGATTAGGTAGGAAACATTGATGACAGAAAGAGTACAAGTGGTGGTGCATTCTTTCTTGGCAAGAGGTTAGTATCTTGGACTAGTAAAAAGCAAAACTGCACATCCCAATCCATAGCAGAAGTAGAATATGTTGTTGCAGCAGTAAACTACTCTAATATTATATGGTTTAAACAGCTTTTGGAAGGCATGAAGGTTGAGATCAAAGAACCAGTTGTTATGTTTTGTGATAATACAAGTGCAATAAATATTTCAAAGAATCCAATAATGCATTCCAAAACCAAGAACATTGCAATTAAATATCACTTTGTCAGAGAATTGGTGCAGGACAAGGAAATCAGATTGGAATGTATTCATGCAAAAGAACAAATTGTAGATTATCTTCACCAAGCCACTACCTAAGGATGCATTCTTGTATTTAAGAGGCAAGTTGGTCACTCCCCTGTCCGAGGTTCACTAAATAAATTTTAGTGATGCATCAACCAGAACATGTTGAAGATCAATTAGTTGATGCAAGCATAGTCAAGGAATCATTGCATATGAATCAGTACATAAGGTACATTGATATTTATCGAAACTGTGTAAGTTGTCTTTGGCATATGTTGTCAAAGAGGGAGAGTTTGCTGTCATTTGAAGAAATTTCTTAGAAGAATAATTTGAGAAGTTAAGAGGAGAGTTCTCAATTAGAGAAAGAAGTTTGAAGATGTTGAGAATTAGAATGAAGCTAATGATATGTTTCTTACTCTAGGTTTATCAAAGAAATTTCATTGTGCTATGACATGTTGTGTTGCCATCAATGCCAAAGAGGGAGATTGTTGGATTAGCTATGTGTTTTTCTTTGATGTCACACAAATGTCATATCAATTATTGCTCTTAGTATCTACCGAGTTCAGTCAGTCAGCTAAGCAGTTCTCAGTATCTACCGAGTTCAGTCGGTCAACTAGGTAGTTTTTAGTGTCTACCAAGTTCTCTCGGGTGTCTAAAGGAAACATGAAAGGATATCAATGTTAACCAAGACTCCTCAGTTATCAAAGGAAATTAGTGGTTACCGAGCTCTCTCGGTCTCCAAAGGATGTTGCAAAATTCACTGTGGTTACCGAGTTCTCTCGGTCACCGAAGGAAATCTTTTCAGGATTAATGTTTACCAAACATGGTTGGCCCTTTCAAAGAATTTTGTTATTATAGTTTGTTTATCCTAGCCGACTGTTATAATAATTATTAGTGCTAACTTGACAATCTAAATGATTATGAAATGGCATATATATATAGAAGGTCAAATAGTGGATAAAAGATAAACAACATGCAAAAATCATTTTGAAGAAAGGTGTGTGTGAATTTTTGAAGGGATGGTCAGAATATCCTTGAGGAGCAGCAAAGATTTAATTAATCAGTAAGGATCTAGTAAAATAGAATAGAGATCTATATTCATCAATTTAGTTGCAGGTTATTTCATTGTTACTCTCTAGCAATTGTAGCAGTGATATCAAAATCTCTTAACCGAGTTTGTTTAACAACCATTTTTGTAAAT
>BSBK01005003.1:0-17500 GCA_027943335.1 Chamaecyparis obtusa
TACATACATATATAATATAGATAGGACACACACACACACATATATATATATATATATGTACATATATGTATGTATATATATATGTATATCTATATCTATATATATATATACATATATATATGTATATATATATATATGTATATGTATATATATATATATATATGTATATGTATATATGTATATATATATATATATATATATATATATATATATATATATATATATATATATATGTATGAAGTGACTGAGAGGGGGGGCGGTGAATCAGTCAACCATAAAAATACTTCACAATTAATTCTTTGCAGATCCTTTAGGATATCTTAACAATGTTATCTATTTTAGCACTCGGTAAATAGATTGCAGTAACTTTGAAGATGCAGAAAGTATTAGCAATATTATCTTTAGATATTCATCAGCACATGTATATGATTGAGAAAGCAATTAAGAACACAAGAGACACAAGATTTAACGTGGAAACCCAATATGGGAAAAACCACCAATGTATCTAGATACTGATTTTCACTTTTCTGAAGTGATGCCCGGTTAGAAGCCAACGCAATAAAAGGTTACAAAACACACTGTTAGGTGTGACCTTGTTAGAGGATTTAAAACACCCTGCTAGGAGTGGCCTGGTAAGAGGTCTTGAAAACAATTCAATGGAATTGTCACCTTGTTAGAGGATTTACATTATGGTTGTTAAACCAACTTGGTTAAGAGATTTAGAATTCACTGTTACAATGATAAGAAGGTAACAATGAAAAAGTGACCTGTATAATAATGCAACTGTCTTGCTGATTACAGATCTCTGTTCTGCATAAGTCTGATCCTTTCTAATCAAATAAAT
Source organism: Chamaecyparis obtusa (assembly GCA_027943335.1). Classification (NCBI taxonomy): domain Eukaryota; kingdom Viridiplantae; phylum Streptophyta; class Pinopsida; order Cupressales; family Cupressaceae; genus Chamaecyparis; species Chamaecyparis obtusa. Next base: position 845 of record BSBK01005003.1, read on the forward strand.
CTCTACTGCTCCTCAAGGATATCTGAACATCCTTCACAAATTCGCATATACCTTTCCCTTCTTTTCTTCTATAGATCTTCTGCTGTATATGTTTATTTTTCACATTTGACCTTTTATTTATATGATTTTGGATTTGTCAAATCGACATTATTTAGTATAACAGTCGGCTGAATTAAGCAAACTCTATTTGCAAAAATCCTTCAAGGGCCGACAGAGCTCGGTGACCATAACTTTCTATAATCTTTCGGTGACCGAGGGAACTCGGTAAACACCGACAATCCTTTACCTTTGATAACTGACTGAACTCGGTAAACACTATCTTTTCTTCGATGACCGACTGAACTCGGTAAACACTATCTTTTCTTTGATGACCGACTGAACTCGGTAAACACTATCTTTCTTCGATGACCGACTGAACTCGGTAAACACTATCTTTTTCTTTGATGATCGACTGAACTCGGTAAACACTATCTTTTCTTCGATGACCAACTGAACTCGGTAAACACTATCTTTTCTTCGATGACTGACTGAACTCGGTAAACACTATCTTTTCTGTCTGGTTGACCGACTGAGCTCGGTAGGAACTGATTGTTGTGGACTATGACATAGTGTGACATCAAAGACAATACATAATTGAGTAGCAATTTCCTTCAGACAATTGTTTCCAACAATCTCCCTCTTTGGCATTGATGGCAACACAATATGTCATAGCATAAGAAATTGATGAAGGGTGCTCCCCTTAATACCACAAACACGTAACATAAATAGAGAAACAACAACAATATGCAAGAACAGAAAATTGGCTTCTTATTATCTCCACAAATGTGGAATTACAAACTTTCAGAATTACAATATGCAAAGCCACATGGGCATTCCCTTACAATATTCTGTAGGACAAAGCCTCAAATCAATACCCAGATCTACTACCCAGAGCTATTCTGAACTGCCTAAGACAATAATACAGCCTTCTTTATATAGGCAATTTTCCACCGCCTGGGAAGGTTCCAGAATTTTAGCCAATAAGGCCGACCAAACTTAGAATTTTTTTATTTTTTTTACATTTCATTACATCATAGTCGGCTCAAAATAAATTTTGAAACCCGAACAGAAATTTTGAAGAAAAATCATTTTCCGCCATTTCAGGTGACCCAACTTCTGAAGACCATAAGTCATCACCAGTTGACCCGATTGACTATTGTAACCCCATTTCGGAAAGGGCGCGAGGAGCTCTACAACGCTTGAATCAAACAAGCTTCATTCAGCCCAAAATTCGACCTCATCCGGGGCTTTTAAAGCCTTCAAAACTGAGTTCAAAGTTTTTGTACCCTGCTGCCAATACCGAAAATCTTCAATATCTTCCAATATACACTTGATCTGGCAATGAAACTTTACTGGCAGACTTATATGACCAAAATGAACCTCCAAGAAAGAAATCAGATCATTCTAAGCACATACAAAAATTACCAAAAATAGTAACTTTCCATAAATAGCAGCTCTGCACAAAATAGCCCTTATTGAATACAAAAAAAAAAAAAAAAAAAATATTTTTGGGTGATGCAAGATTGCTTTTACACCCAGGATGCTCCTGCATCAGACACCCGGGGTAATTTGAGAAGTGACCCTATCACGACTCAGGTGTGCAAAGGAAAACCAAGACGGCTAATCTCATCCTTTGTCAGCCATGATGAATCTTCAACAGGTCGTCCTTTCCACTTGACCAGATATTCTTCATATATCCTGTTCCTTATGCTTCTGCCAATACGACTGTCCAGTATATCTTCGATCTCCTTAGTGTCTGAACTAGTTGCTGGAATACTCCACTGTGCTGCTGTGATCTCATCTTCAACACCTCCTTCATGATACTCTGTCAGGTCTGAAATGTTAAACACTAGTGAAATATTTAGCTCAGTAGGAAATTCTACCTCATATGCGTTTCCTGAATCATGTTTCTTCAATATCCTACATGGTCCAAACTTCTTCATTTTCAGCTTGTTATATGTACCAACTGGAAACTGCTCCTTCCGCAAATGAACCATGACTTCATCACCAACTTGAAATTCCTTATACCTCCTTTTCTCATCTGCCTTAGCCTTATACTGTGCGTTCATCTTGGTAATATGCTTCCTCACCTCCTCATGGATGTTCTTCAAGTGTTCTACAAAATTCTCAGCTTCAGCACTACTTATTTCTCCTTTATCTATCTTCCTCAATTCAGATGCATTTCTTGGACTACTTCCATATACAATCTGGAATGGTGATTTACCAGTGCTCCTGTTGACAGAATTATTGTATGCAAATTCTGCCTGTGGTAAAATCAAATCCCATCCTGTTGGCTTATCTCCAACCAAACATCTCAGCAAATTTCCCAAACTCCTATTCACCACCTCTGTTTGTCCATCAGTCTGTGGATGATGTGATGAACTGAACTTCAAATCTGTTTTTAACTTCTTCCACAATGTACGCCAGAAATATCCAACAAACTTAGTGTCCCGATCTGAAACTATGGTCTTTGGCAAACCATGAAGTCTCACTACTTCTCTGAAAAATAATTCTGCTACATGAACAACATCATTAGTTTTCTTGCAGGGAATGAAATGTGCCATCTTTGAAAATTTGTCAACTACCACAAAAATTGAATCGTGTCCCCGCTGTGTCCTTGGTAAACCAAGAACAAAGTCCATACTGATATCCTCCCAAGGCTTCTCTGGTATAGGTAATGGCTGATACAACCCTGTATTCTGCTTCACTCCTTTCGCCATCTGACATACTCTGCAACTCTGTACAAACTTCTTCACATCTTGCTGCAATTGTGGCCAATAATAATTCTCACCAACCAAACCAAGGGTTTTATCACGACCAAAGTGTCCAGCCAATCCTCCACTATGCTTCTCCTTGATGAGATTCTCCCTCATAGAACTTCGTGGAATGCACAACTGACTCCCTCTGAATAGCATATCATCCTGGATGATGAAATCCAACCATTTCGTCCTGTCTAGAGTAACAGGTTCTTTACAAGCTTTCCAAGCTTCACCAAAATCAGGATCCTCTCGATACAAATTCTTGAGCTCCTTGAACCCAACCACTTCAATCTGCATTTCTGTCAGCAGTAGTTACCTTCTGCTAAAAGCATCTGCAACCCTATTAGACTTTCCACTCCTGTGTTTCAAAACAAATGTATAACTCTGCAAAAATTCAACCCATTTCAAATGTCTTTGATTCAACTTTCTTTGACTATTCAAATATTGCAAAGCTTGATGATCAGTATACAAAACAAACTCCTTAGGAAGCAAATAGTGTCTCCACTTCTTTAATGGTTGAACTATAGCATAAAATTCTTGATCATAAACATAATATTTTCTCTTGGCATCATTCAACTTCTCACTGAAATAAGCAATAGGTTTACCTTCTTGGCTCATAACAGCTCCTATTGCAGTACCACTAGCATCACAATCTACTTGAAACACCTTATTAAAATCTGGAAGTGCTAAAACAGGTTGTTCTGTAACTTTTTGTTTCAACAATTGAAAACTCTTTTCTGCCCCATTAGTCCACTTAAACTCTTTTCTATCCCCTCTCATTGTTTCAGTCAAGGGTCCACAAATACTGCTAAAATTTTTGATAAACTTTCTGTAAAAGCTAGCTAGACCATGAAAAGATCTTACCTCAGTAGCATTCCTTGGAGTAGGCCATTCAAGGATAGTCTGTACCTTCTCTGGGTCCATTTTTAGACCTTCTCCTGAAACTACAAACCCCAAATACACCAACTCTTTCTTCACAAAACTGCACTTCTTCAAATTAATCAACAATTTCTCTTCTCTCAGCTTCTCAAATACCATACGAATATGCATCATATGCTCCTCCAATGTCTTACTAAAGATCAGAATATCATCTAGGTAAACAATGACAAAATTACCTAGAAATTCTTTCAGAACCTCGTTCATGAGCCGCATGAAAGTGCTCGGTGCATTGGTTAGCCCAAAAGGCATGACTAACCACTCATACAGTCCTTCCTTTGTCTTGAAGGCAGTCTTCCATTCATCTCCTTTTCTGATCCGAATCTGATGATATCCACTTTCCAGATCTATCTTTGAAAAATACACAGCTCCACTCAAACAGTCCATAATATCATCCATTCGTGGCAATGGAAACCTGTACTTGATTGTGATCTTGTTTATTGCCCTAGAATCTGTACACATCCTCCACTCTCCATTCTTCTTTGGTGCTAATACCGCTGGTATAGCACAGGGACTCAGACTCTCACAGATCAATCCTTTTTGTAGCAGTTCATGTATTTGTCTGTTCAACTCCTCACTTTCTGCAGGTGTCATTCTATGTGCTGCCTTATTCGGAAAACTCACTCCTGGGATCAAATCCATTTGATGACTGATCTTCCTGACTGGTGGTAATCCATCAGGCACGTTATCGGATACAATATCTTGAAACTCATTCAACAAATCTGCAACTTCTAGAGGAACATCTTCTACTTCCTCTTTACCAGCTTTTGGAATTAAAGCAAAACATACATGCTCATGCCTTATACCATCTAGGAAATTTCTTCCATCAACAAAATTTATCCTTGCATTACCACATACCTTTTCTTCAGTCTCCTTCAATAGTTTTAGCTTATGTCGCACTTCATCCTTTGTCAGGGAATAGGCATTCACACGGCCATCATGTACAGCACATCTGTCAAACTGCCATGGTCTACCCAACAACATATGACATGCATCCATAGATATGATATCACACAATACCTCATCTTGGTATCCGCCAATCTTGAACTTCATCAGGCATTGTTCATTGACCATGACTTTGTGGTCGTCCTGTACCCAGGCAATCCTATATGGATGTGGGTGTTTCTATCTCTTGAGCTTCAACTTTGTCACCATCTCTTCTGACACCAAATTGTCAGTGCTTCCACTATCGACAATCACATCACAACATTTACCTTCACACTTGCACCTGGTGCGAAACAAGCTCCTCCTTTTCTCAGGTTCATTATCACCACTCAACAGGACTCTTCTGTTAATCAATATTTCTCCTTTTTCAGCATCTTCAGAATTTGATGATCTGGCATCTTCATCTACATGTGCAATTCTGGCCTGGCCTTAATTTCTCCTGTCTGTTCTGCCTTGGCACTGAGGACATTCAAATGCCCTATGACCTTCTTCTCCATAGTGAAAACATGTTCCACGGAAGCCACCTCTTCCAGATCCTTGTCCTCTTCCTCTTCCTCTTTGATCTCTATTATTCTGATCCTGGAAGCGATTGGAATTATTTCCTCGCTGATTCTGACTGCTACTAGCCTCATCCTTCTTTTTTGGATCTTCATTTTGGCCACCATATGACCATCCACGAGATCGTCCACCGCGACCTCTTCCGTTTTGTCTGCTCTCAAACTTCTTGTTCAGCTTTTCCTCTACTTTTAGGGCAAACTGGTATGCCTCTTCAATACTGTTCATTCGAACCAGATTCAGCTCCTCCTGAATGCTTGGCCTTAACCCATTAAGTTATCGGGCAACTTTTTCCTTATCAGCTTCTGCATGTCCTGTTCTGATGAGAAGTCGATAGAACTCCTCTGTATACTCCTGAACAGATCTTCCTGCTTGCTTCAAACTTTGCATTTTCTTTAGTAGATCAAGCTCATAATCAACAGGAATGAACTGTCGCTTCAATTTATCCACCATCCGATCTCATCTTGTGATTTTATCTTTCCCTCTTCTATTTCGCTCCAATTGAATTTCTTGCCACCAGATCTTCGCATGACCTTTCAGTCTGGCCTTCGCAAATTTGACCCTATCAGGATCCTCAACATCTTCATACTCAAAATATTCCTCACATTCATTGATCCAGTCGATCAATTCCTCTGGGTTAAGATTTCCAGAAAATGTAGGAACCTCAATCTTAGGTCTTTTTCCAATCTTGGAAATCGCCCGAAAAAGTCTTTCTTCCTCATGGTTCACAATTTTGACTTCTCCTTCTTGATATTCTTCTTCGGCTTCATCCTCGCTTTCGTCTCTGACATTAAGATTCATTCCTCTGTGAATCTCTTCTTGCAATGCTCGCACTTGTCTCTGCAGCTCTCTAACCTCAGGTGTTACAACGCCAGCTCTTCCGCCACGTTCCCTTCGTGGAGGCATTTTCGCGATGCGTGCTGAAACCCTAGCCACAGTCCTGGTGCAAACTGCCTCACAGTCGGCGATCTGTTTACAAACTCAAGAACTCCTGCTCTGATACCACTTGATGAAGGGTGCTCCCCTTAATACCACAAACACATAACATAAATAGAGAAACAACAACAATATGCAAGAACAGAAAATTGGCTTCTTATTATCTCCACAAATGTGGAATTACAAACTTTCAGAATTACAATATGCAAAGCCACATGGGCATTCCCTTACAATATTCTGTAGGACAAAGCCTCGAATCAATACCTAGATCTACTACCCAGAGCTATTTTGAACTGCCTAAGACAATAATACAGCCTTCCTTATATAGGCAATTTTCCACCGCCTGGGAAGGTTCCAGAATTTTAGCCAATAAGGCCGACCAAACTTAGAATTATTTTTTTTTTTTTACATTTCATTACATCGTAGTCGGCTCAAAATATATTTTGAAACCCGAACAGAAATTTTGAAGAAAAATCATTTTCCGCCATTTCAGGTGACCCAACTTCCGAAGACCATAAGTCATCACCAGTTGACCCGATTGACTATTGTAACCCCATTTCGGAAAGGGCGCGAGGAGCTCTACAACGCTTGAATCAAGCAAGCTTCATTCAGCCCAAAATTCAACCTCATCCGGGGCCTCTAAAGCCTTCAAAACTGAGTTCGAAGTTTCTGTACCCTGCTGCCAATACCAAAAATCTTCAATATCTTCCAATATACACTTGATCTGGCAATGAAACTTTACTGGCAGACTTATATGACCAAAATGAACCTCCAAGAAAGAAATCAGATCATTCTGAGCACATACAAAAATTACCAAAAATAGTAACTTTCCATAAATAGCAGCTCTGCACAAAATAGCCCTTATTGAATACAAAAAAAAAAAAAAAGAAATATTTTTGGGTGATGCAAGATTGCTCTTACACCCAGGATGCTCCTGCATCAGACACCCGGGGTAATTTGAGAAGTGACCCTGTCACGACTCAGGTGTGCAGAGGAAAACCAAGACGGCTAATCTCCTCCTTTGTCAGCCATGATGAATCTTCAACAGGTCGTCCTTTCCACTTGACCAGATATTCTTCATATATCCTGTTCCTTGTGCTTCTGCCAATACGACTGTCCAGTATATCTTTGATCTCCTTAGTGTCTGAACTAGTTGCTGGAATACTCCACTGTGCTGTTGTGATCTCATCTTCAACACCTCCTTCATGATACTCTGTAAGGTCTGAAATGTTAAACACTGGTGAAATATTTAGCTCAGTAGGCAATTCTACCTCATATGCATTTCCTAAATCATGTTTCTTCAGTATCCTACATGGTCCAAACTTCTTCATTTTCAGCTTGTTATATGTACCAACTGGAAACCGCTCCTTCCGCAAATGAACCATGACTTCATCACCAACTTGAAATTCCTTATACCTCCTTTTCTCATCTGCCTTAGCCTTATACTGTGCGTTCATCTTGGTAATATGCTTCCTCACCTCCTCATGGATGTTCTTCAAGTGTTCTGCAAAATCCTCAACTTCAGCACTACTTATTTCTCCTTTATCTATCTTCCTCAATTCAGATGCATTTCTTGGACTACTTCCATATACAATCTGGAATGGTGATTTACCAGTGCTCCTGTTGACAGAATTATTGTATGCAAATTCTACCTGTGGTAAAATCAAATCCCATCCTGTTGGCTTATCTCCAACCAAACATCTCAGCAAATTTCCCAAACTCCTATTCACCACCTCTGTTTGTCCATTAGTCTTTGGATGATGTGATGAACTGAACTTCAAATCTGTTTTTAACTTCTTCCACAATGTACGCCAGAAATATCCAACAAACTTAGTGTCCCGATCTGAAACTATGGTCTTTGGCAAACCATGAAGTCTCACTACTTCTCTGAAAAACAATTCTGCTACATGAACAGCATCATTAGTCTTCTTGCAGGGAATGAAATGTGCCATCTTTGAAAATCTGTCAACTACCACAAAAATTGAATCGTGTCCCCACTGTGTCCTCGATAAACCAAGAACAAAGTCCATACTGATATCCTCCCAAGGCTTCTCTGGTATAGGTAATGGCTGATACAACTCTGTATTCTGCTTCACTCCTTTCGCCATCTGACATACTCTGCAACTCTGTACAAACTTCTTCACATCTTGCTGCAATTGTGGCCAATAATAATTCTCACCAACCAAACCAATGGTTTTATCACGACCAAAGTGTCCAGCCAATCCTCCACTATGCTTCTCCTTGATGAGATTCTCCCTCATAGAACTTCATGGAATGCACAACTGACTCCCTCTGAATAGCATATCATCCTGGATGATGAAATCCAACCATTTCGTCCTGTCTAGAGTAACAGGTTCTTTACAGGCTTTCCAAGCTTCACCAAAATCAAGATCCTCTCGATACAAATTCTTGAGCTCCTTGAACCCAACCACTTCAATCTGCATTTCTGTCAGCAGTAGTTGCCTTCTGCTAAGAGCATCTGCAACCCTATTAGACTTTCCACTCCTGTGTTTCAAAACAAATGTATAACTCTGCAAAAATTCAACCCATTTCAAATGCCTTTGATTCAACTTTCCTTGACTATTCAAATATTGCAAAGCTTGATGATCAGTATACAAAACAAACTCCTTAGGAAGCAAATAGTGTCTCCACTTCTTTAATGCTTGAACTATAGCATAAAATTCTTGATCATAAACAAAATATTTTCTCTTGGCATCATTCAACTTCTCACTGAAATAAGCAATAGGTTTACCTTCTTGGCTCATAACAGCTCCTATTGCAGTACCACTAGCATCACAATCTATTTGAAACACCTTATTAAAATCTAGAAGTGCTAAAACAGGTTGTTCTGTAACTTTTTGTTTCAACAATTGAAAACTCTTTTCTGCCCCATTAGTCCACTTAAACTCTTTTCTATCCCCTCTCATTGTTTCAGTCAAGGGTCCACAAATACTGCTAAAATTTTTGATAAACTTTCTGTAAAAGCTAGCTAGACCATGAAAAGATCTTACCTCAGTAGCATTCCTTGGAGTAGGCCATTCAAAGATAGCCTGTACCTTCTCTGGGTCCATTTTTAGACCTTCTCCTGAAACTACAAACCCCAAATACACCAACTCTTTCTTCACAAAATTGCACTTCTTCAAATTAATCAACAATTTCTCTTCTCTCAGCTTCTCAAATACCATACGAATATGCATCATATGCTCCTCCAATGTCTTACTAAAGATCAGAATATCATCTAGGCAAACTATGACAAACTTATCTAGAAATTCTTTCAGAACCTCGTTCATGAGCCGCATGAAAGTGCTCGGTGCATTGGTTAGCCCAAAAGGCATGACTAACCACTCATACAGTCCTTCCTTTGTCTTGAAGGCAGTCTTCCATTCATCTCCTTCTCTGATCCGAATCTGATGATATCCACTTTTCAGATCTATTTTTGAAAAATACACAGCTCCACTCAAACAGTCCATAATATCATCCATTCGTGGCAATAGAAACCTGTACTTGATTGTGATCTTGTTTATTGCCCTAGAATCTGTACACATCCTCCACTCTCCATTCTTCTTTGGTGCTAATACCGCTGGTACAGCACAGAGACTCAGACTCTCACGGATCAATCCTTTCTGTAGCAGTTCATGTATTTGTCTGTTCAACTCCTCACTTTCTGTAGGTGTCATTCTGTGTGCTGCCTTATTCGGCAAACTCGCTCCTGGGATCAAATCCATTTGATGACTGATCTTCCTGACTAGTGGTAATCCATCAGGCACGTTATCGGATACAATATCTTGAAACTCATTCAACAAATCTGCAACTTCTACAGGAACATCTTCTACTTCCTCTTTACCAGCTTTTAGAATTAAAGCAAAAAATACATGCTTATGCCTCATACCATCTAGGAAATTTCTTCCATCAACAAAAGTTATCCTTGCATTACCACATACCTTTTCTTCAGTCTCCTTCAATGGTTTTAGCTTATGTCGCACTCCATCCTTTGTCAGGGAATAGGTATTCGCACGGCCATCATGTACAGCACATCTGTCAAACTGCCATGGTCTACCCAACAACATATGACATGCATCCATAGATATGATATCACACAATACCTCATCTTGGTATCCGCCAATCTTGAACTTCACCATGCATTGTTCATTGACCATGACTTTGTGGTCGTCCTGTACCCAGGCAATCCGATATGGATGTGGGTGTTTCTGTCTCTTGAGCTTCAACTTTGTCACCATCTCTTCTGACACCAAATTGTCAGTGCTTCCACTATCGACAATCACATCACAACATTTACCTTCACACTTGCACCTGGTGCGAAACAAGCTCCTCCTTTGCTCAGGTTCATTCTCACCACTCAACAGGACTCTTCTGTTAATCAATATTTCTCCTCTTTCAGCATCTTCAGAATTTGATGATCTGACATCTTCATCTACATGTGCAATTCTGGCCTGGCCTTCATTTCTCCTATCTGTTCTGCCTTGGCGCTGAGGACATTCAAATGCCCTATGACCTTCTTCTCCACAGTGAAAACATGTTCCACAGAAGCCACCTCTTCCAGATCCTTGTCCTCTTCCTCTTCCTCTTTGATCTCTATTATTCTGATTCTGGAAGCGATTGGAATTATTTCCTCACTGATTCTGACTGCTACTAGCCTCATCCTTCTTTTTTGGATCTTCATTTTGGCCACCATATGACCGTCCACCAGATCATCCACCGCGACCTCTTCCATTTTGTCTGCTCTCAAACTTCTTGTTCAGCTTTTCCTCTACTTTTAGGGCAAACTGGTATGCCTCTTCAATACTGTTCATTCGAACCAGATTCAGCTCCTCCTGAATGCTTGGCCTTAACCCATTAAGTTATCGGGCAACTTTCTCCTTATCAGCTTCTGCATGGCCTGTTCTGATGAGAAGTCGATAGAACTCCTCTGTATACTCCTGAACAGATCTTCCTGCTTGCTTCAAACTTTGCATTTTCTTTAGTAGATCAAGCTCATAATCAACAGGAATGAACTGTCGCTTCAATTTATCCACCATCCGATCCCATCTTGTGATTTTATCTTTCCCTCTTCTATTTCGCTCCAATTGAATTTCTTGCCACCAAATCTTCGCATGACCTTTCAGTCTGGCCTTCACAAATTTGACCCTATCAGGATCCTCAACATCTTCATACTCAAAATATTCCTCACATTCATTGATCCAGTCAATCAATTCCTCTGGGTTAAGATTTCTAGAAAATGTAGGAACCTCAATCTTAGGTCTTTTTCCAATCTTGGAAATCGCCCGAAAAAGTCTTTCTTCCTCATGGTTCACAATTTTGACTTCTCCTTCTTGATATTTTTCTTCGGCTTCATCCTCGCTTTCGTCTTTGACATTAAGATTCATTCCTCTGCGAATCTCTTCTTGCAATACTCGCACTTGTCTCTGCAGCTCTCTAACATCAGTTGTTACAACACCAGCTCTTCCGCCACGTTCCCTTCGTGGAGGTATTTTCGCGATGCGCGCTGAAACCCTAGCCACAGTCCTGGTGCAAACTGCCTCATAGTCGGCGATCTGTTTACACACTCAAGAACTCCTGCTCTGATACCACTTGATGAAGGGTGCTCCCCTTAATACCACAAACACATAACATAAATAGAGAAACAACAACAATATGCAAGAACAGAAAATTGGCTTCTTATTATCTCCACAAATGTGGAATTACAAACTTTCAGAATTACAATATGCAAAGCCACATGGGCATTCCCTTACAATATTCTGTAGGACAAAGCCTTGAATCAATACCCAGATCTACTACCCAGAGCTATTCTGAACTGCCTAAGACAATAATACAGCCTTGCTTATATAAGCAATTTTACACCGCCTGGGAAGGTTCCAGAATTTTAGCCAATAAGGCCGACCAAACTTAGAATTTTTTATTTTTATTTTTACATTTCATTACATCATAGTCGGCTCAAAATAAATTTTGAAACCCAAACAGAAATTTTGAAGAAAAGTTATTTTCCGCCATTTCAGGTGACCCAACTTCCGAAGACCATAAGTCATCACCAGTTGACCCGATTGACTATTGTAACCCCATTTCGGAAAGGGCGCGAGGAGCTTTACAACGCGTGAATCAAGCAAGCTTCATTCAGCCCAAAATTCGACCTCATCCGGGGCCTCTAAAGCCTTCAAAACTGAGTTCGAAGTTTCTGTACCCTGCTGCCAATACCGAAAATCTTCAATATCTTCCAATATACACTTGATCTGGCAATGAAACTTTACTGGCAGACTCATATGACCAAAATGAACCTCCAAGAAAGAAATCAGATCATTCTGAGCACATACAAAAATTACCAAAAATAGTAACTTTCCATAAATAGCAGCTCTGCACAAAATAGCCCTTATTGAATACAAAAAAAAAAAAAAAAAAATATTTTTGGGTGATGCAAGATTGCTCTTACACCCAGGATGCTCCTGCATCAGAAATTTGAAAGAGTTAGCTCGGTTTAGATTCAAATCTCCCTCTGTCAGCAAACTTCCTGTATCCTGAAAATTCTTCCTTCTGACTATTGAAGATTTCTTGAAAATAATAGCAAAGACATAGCAAACACTCCCTCTTTGACAACACATGCCAAAGACAATTCACATATTACCGGTGAAAATTAATGTACCTCAAGTACTGATTCATATGCAATGATTCCTTTAATATGCTGCATCAACAAGTTGATTTTCAATCATGTTCTGGTTGATGCATCACTAAAACTGTATTTAGTGAGCCTCGGATAGGGGAATGACCCCTAACTTACCTCTTAGATACACAAATGCATCCTTAGGTAATGGTTTGGTAAAAATGTCTGCAATCTATTCTTTTGTATGAATATATTCTAATCTGATTTCCTTGTCTTGCACCAATTCTCTGACAAAGTGATATTTAATAGCAATGTGCTAGGTTTTGGAATGCATCACTGGATTCTTAGAAATGTTTATTGCACTGGTATTGTCACAAAATATAACAACTGGTTCTTTGATTTCAACCTTCATACCTTCTAATAGCTGTTTAAACCAAATAATATTTGAACAGTTTACTGCAGCAGCAACATATTCTGCTTCAGCTGTGGATTGAGATGTGCAATTCTGCTTTTTACTAGTCCAGGATACCAGTCTTTTTCCAAGAAAAAATGCTCCACCACTTGTGCTTTTTCTGTCATCAATGTTTCCTGCCCAATCAGCATCAGTAAACACTTTCAAGTCTAGATTGCTTCCAAATTTATACCACAAACCATATTCTTTAGTTCTTCTTAAGTATCTTAAGATTCTTTTGATTGCCATCATGTGATTTTCCTTAGGTTTTGCTGAGAATCTAGCTACTATACCGACTGCTAAGGCAATATCAGGTCTTGTATGTACTACATACTGCAATTTTCCAATCATAGATCGGTATAGGGTCTGATCAACTTCTTTTGAATCATCATTTTTGGTAAGTTTCAGTCCAGTACACATGGGTGTACCAACTGGTTTTGAATCTTCCATACCAAACTTCTTAAGTATCTCCTTAATGTATTTGGATTGAGTAATGTATATACCATTCTTGCTTTGCTGAATTTGAAGACCAACAAAGAATTTTATTAAACCAAACATAGATATTTCAAATTCTCTGTTCATTTGCTCTGAAAATTCTTTGCACTGATCCTCATTCCCTGTAAATATAGTATCATCCACAAATATTTCTGCCAATACAATTTTGTCATCTGATCCTTCTTTAATATACAGATTGCTGTTATCATTAGCTCTTTTGAAATTAATCTGAATCAAATAGTTATGGAGTCTTTCATACCATGCTCTAGGAGCTTGTTTTAAACCATACAATGCTTTGTGTAACCTGCAGACCATGTCCCTTTTATCTGGATCAACAAAACCTTCAGGTTGTTCAATGTAGACTTCTTCATCAAGAATTCCATTGAGAAATGGAGATTTTATATCCATCTGATATACCTTAAATCCTTTGTGTGCTGCATAAGCAAGTAGAGTTCTTACACCTTCTAATCTTGCAACAAGAGCAAAAATTTCTCCATAATCTATACCTTCTTCTTCAGAGTAACCTTTACATACCAGTCTAGCTTTGTTTCTAGATACTTGACCATCTTCATTCATCTTATTTTTGAATACCCATTTTGTTCCAATTACATTCTTATCTTTAGGTCTAGGTACAAGAGTCCAAGTTTTGTTCTTTTGTATTTGTTCTAATTCTTCATTCATTGCTTCAATCCAACTTTCATTCTCTAATGCATCTTTGATATTTCTAGGTTCAAAATCAGTAAGCAAACATGTACCTTTTAGCTTGCTTCTTGTCATAGTACCATCTGATTTGTTTCCAATGATTTGATTTGGTGTATGATGTCTTCTGACATATTTGGCAAGTATAGGTTCCTTGCCTTTTGAATGATTCATGCTGTTGTCTTCTAGGATCTCTTCTTCAGGTTGCTCGGGCTCGGTATATATTTTCTCGGTAACTTCAGGCTGAGACTCGGTCTGAATTTCTTCCTGTGACTTGGTTTGAACTTCTTCCTGTGACTCTGTAACTGTGCTCGGCTCGGTAGATATAGTTTCCTTACTGATAGTTGTGTCTGCCAATGTTTCAGGTTCAATGTAAATGAATCTTCTGTAGTTCTCAGGTTCCCTTTTGCTTTCTTCCTCAGTCTTTTCTGCAAACTCATCAAATTTTACATGTATACTTTCTATGACTTTGTGAGTAGATAAGTTCAGACATTTGTATGCCTTGCTTTTACTAGAATATCCTAGGAATATTCCTTCATCACTTTTCACATCAAATTTATTTCTTCTAGATTCTTTTAAGATATAACACTTGCTACCAAATATTTTCATGTAACTTACATTGGGTTTATAGCCATACCATAATTCATAAGGAGTTTTGAATGTGTCTTTCTTCAGTTGTACTCGGTTCAAGGTATGAACTGCAGTGTTGATAGCTTCCTTCCAGTACTTTATAGTGATGTTCTTTTCTATCATTAGAGTCCTTGCACAATCCATAATAGATCTATTTCTTCTTTCTGCTATTCCATTCTGCTCAGGAGTTCTAGGAGCTGATACCTGTCTTTTGATTCCTCTTTCAATGCAGAAGTTGTTAAAATCATGGGAGATGAATTCACCACCTCTGTCTGATCTTAAGCATTTCAATCTTTTCCCTGTTTCTTTTTCTACTCTTGCTAAGTACCATTTGAACTTTTCAAATGCTTCTGATTTTTCTCTTAAATACATAACAGTCATCATTCTAGAATAATCATCAACGAAAAGAATAAAGAATTTATCTCCAGTATAGCTTTGTATTCCAATAGGTCCACATAAATCAGTATGCATAATTTCCAAAATTTCTTTAGACTGATAGTTCTTACTCTTGAAACTAGTTTTACTCATTTTGCCAATCTGACAATTCTTACATAGACCAGTGTCAAGTTTCTTCAAAGTAGGAATGCCTCTAACCTTCTTGAATTTGCTTATTTTTATCATGTTATCAAAATTCACATGACATAACCTTTTGTGCCATAGCCAACTTTCTTCTATTTGAGCAATAAAGCATGAATATTGACTGAGATCAAGATAAAATAAGTTACCTTTTGTTTGTTTGCCTAATCCAATGAGTTTTCCTTTTCCATCCAGCAGTCTTGCTTGACCATTCATGAATTCAACCTTGAAACTAGTGTTGATTAGCTATGCTACACTTAAAAGATTATGTTTTATTCCTTCAACCCAATAAGCATTATCACATATGAGTTCTTTGGTTAAAGAGATTCTTCCTTTTCCTTTTATACAACAAGGTTCATTGTTTCCAAATCTTACATTACCACTATCATAGTCTTCTAGATATTCAAATTTTGTCTTGTCACCAGTCATGTGGTGTGAACATCCATTGTCTATTATCCATATACCATCTTTGCTTATATGAGAAATAAGTGCCATCTTATCTTCATCATCATCAGATTCATCTTTTATAGCAATAAAGACAATTTCTTCTTCACTATCATCAGAATCTTTAGCCATAAAACATGATTTCTTACCTTTATCCTTGTATGATTTGAAATTCTTTTTGCCATAGTACTTGTGACTTCTCTTTTCTTCTTTGACTTGCTTTTTTGGGCACCTAGCTGCAATATGTCCAATTTCTTCACATGAAAAATAGATTAAAGTAGTTTTACCTTTATATTTACCTTTCCCTCTAGAGTACTTCTTTGCAAGTAATGCTTCTACAATTTCAAGATCACTATCAGAACTTTCTTCTGATTCTTCTTCACTTTCTGACTGAACTTCTTTAATTTTCTTGTTCTTCTTTAGTGAAACCTTGGCCTCAAATGCTGATTCAATATTTTTGGAACTAGGAACATAGTTATCATAGTTGTCTAATTCAAAAGCTATCAATCTTCCAACTAAAGCATCCAAAGTTATATTGTGGTTTGTTTCACATCTTCTTTCTTGAATAGCTGATACTCTTA
>BSBK01005003.1:20000-147500 GCA_027943335.1 Chamaecyparis obtusa
TTTATTAAAAAAAAAACATTCTATACGTTGAAAATTTCAAATTTCAATGTAGTAGTATGAAAATTTCCAAAAAAATAAGAAGTTTGTGTATGTCTAACCACCTTAAACACAATCAAAGGATAATTTTTTTTACGAGATTCTAGATATAAGTAGTAGACTCGTGTCTGGTTGTGACACATATTTTTTTATAATTTATTTCCATGTAAATAATTAATTATGATTTTTTTCTAATACTTTTTCAGAATACAAAAACTCTCATATCTGACCACATTAACTTAGTCTAACCTTTATCAAATTGAAATTTTTATTTATTTTTCTTGTAGTAGGAAAATCATAGAATGTGACACATGTTTTGGATTTAAAAAATGTTATACAATTTGGAAGTTATAGCTGTTTTTCAATAAGTCTATCAATCAGGACTACAAAGATAACAAATAGGTATATGTCTAGCCATATTAAACAAAATCGAATAATAATTTTTTTTATAAGATTCCAGATAAAAGTAGTAGACTCATGTCGAGACATTTACTGAGTAAAAGTATATGAAAATAATTACTTAGTAAAAGCATATGGCTTTTGAGATACTAAGGCTTTTTTCTCATGAACTAGTTCATCTTTAATAGAAACAAATCCAAATCCAATCTCTTCATTGTCTAAATCATCATCATCAGAGATTCCTTCACTAGCATAATAACATTCTTTGTCTCTTCTAATCTTTGCATAATCAGGTTTATACTTAGGAATTCTTGTATGACATCTAGATGCAAAATGACCTATCTTATTGCATGAAAAATATTTCAAAGGTAATTTTCCTTCAAATTTTCCCTTACCTCTTTTCTCTCTTCAAGCTATCAATGCAACAAGTTTTTCCATCTTCTTTACTTCTTCCATTATCTTCTCCCATTCCTCAGCATGCTCACCAAGCTCTTCTTTGCTTGTACTCAGAAGTGCAGATACTTTCTTGTGTGTGGATGCCCTAAATGCAGATTCAACTTTTGGAACAACTTTTCCTAATTCCGTAGCTTGAAAAGTAGTTAATTTTGCAATCAACATCTCTCTGCTAAATTTTGGAGTCAGGGGCATAGTTTCTTGAATTGACATTGCCTTGAATTTGTAAGTGGGAGTTATTTATTTGAGAATCTTTGCAATGACTTCATCGTCATCATAAGTACCTCCACAATTTTTGATTCCAACTACAACTTCTATAACCCTTTCAACATAGGCTCTAATGCTTCCATCTTCACTCATTTCTAGCTTCTCCATCTTTGTCATCTAGTTTTGCAATTTTGCTTGTTTGGTATACTTGTCTCCTTCATAGAGTGCTTCTAGTCTATTCCAAATTTCATGTGCCGAATCTAGATCTTTAATCTCAGTAAGATCACCCTCAGATAGTGAGCTAATAAATGCTTCTCTTGTGACCATGTTTCATGAAAATAACTTCTTTTCATATTGATCAGCTGCTTCCAAGTCATTCTCAGCTTTCACAGATTCCTTCTTCTTCACAATCATCCAGTAGTCTAAGCCCATGCATAGTAGATGTGTTTGTATCTTGCGCTTCCAACTGTAAATTTTTTCAGGATTAAACTTAGGACTTTCCTCCTTATAGAATGCCATTTCCAAGATTACCTCAAGCTGCTAAGCTTTCTCTCTAAGGACCACAAGTTGTGATACCAATTGTTAGAAATAACAGTCCACAATAAAACTGAGAGGGGGGGTGAATTATTTGTATGACAAAATATTAAACTTTAAAATTTAAGCTCATCAATAATGAACACAATGAATGCCAAAAAAATAACACAATATTTTGGTTATGGGGAAACCTTATTAAAAGTAAAAACCCTGGTGGGAATTAGCACCCACTAATGATGTACTGAGAGTATAGTAATCCTTGTTAGAAGAAATAGCCCTATTAGGAGCTTATTGAAACATTACAGTACATAGTCCTTGTTAGAGGACATACCCTGTTAGGAGTCAAGAACAATAGAGGGCTCATTTCCCAAGGCTCACTACCCAAAGATGGTTAAATCCACCTTCAAAACTCACTAGTTCACAGTAGGTGTATTTGATGAAATACACAATTTTTGAACTGTTTACTAGCAACTATCTTTGCTTGATTAGTTCCAATGAAGTCCACCAGTAATCCTTTTCTCTACATATAGAAGACACATGTTCTTAACCTTCACAATTTCCTTATATCACATATATTCCATCCATATCTTTTCCAATGAAAAGACCTTTTATTTATACCTTATTATAATTGTCCAGGATCAGGTCAATCCATAAGGATTTCCTAATTACAAATAATTACATAAACCCTTGCTAAGATACACACAGTATCTATAATAATTTTACAATGATTACATTACAATAATTAGGGATCGACATCCTTGATTTATGCTTGCCAAACAGAACATGCACTTTATTTCCTAAGTCAGCTTCAGAATAAGCCATCGCTAGAGTACACACCACAGATGACATAAAAAATTACTCCATACCTTGTGCTGACTAATGAGTATCCATTAGTACCTCTTCCATCATCCTTCAAGTTCACATACCTTGAATCCAATCCCTCTAAAAGATATATCTAAAACTCAAAGACTAACTCTGTCAATTCTCATTGTCACAGTCCAGTGACCAGTCTTTACCAAAATAGTTGTAACTCTCTTAATATACAAATATTGATGACATGATCTCAACTATAAGATCACAACATCCTCCTGAGCTCCTATCTAACTTTTTAGCATCTGAAACATCCATACACTATCCGTACATGTTGGAAACTACAATTGAAGTAATTGTTGTGTTGTCATTGATGTCAAACCTTACCTAGTAAGACTATTGCTACTTAGGAAAGTACTATATCTATTGTATTGTTGTGAAGAAGGGGTAGAAAGGATGGTAACAATAGCACCTAAGGAAAGGTTGAGTTATCTTGATACTACAAAGTGTACTTGACTATGTTGTACAATGATGACATAATGTATTGTTTATCTTAGTAAGATTGAAGACTAAACTAGTAGGCTTGACCAAGAAAAAATTGGAGAAATCATGTTCAAGCCGAGTGATGTTAGTGTCGACCGAGTCAGTATATGATGAGCAAAATTCTAGTGTCAACCGAAAATCAATTAATTGTCGAGAAAGATAGAATAAGCGAAGGAAACATTTTTCAATAATGACTGAGCTTTCTACATGAAGACTGAGTAGTTGATCACAATATTGACTGAGCATCAGTATTTTTATATTTGAAGAGAATTCAAATTTGGATCTAACATTTTTGAATTCTTGGATTACGTAAAACATGTTGACTTTATTTATTGATTGTTTGAAAGAAATGAATGCACTGAAAAATGTTTTATTGTAAACCTTTAAGAGATTTGAGATGTTTCTAGAAAAGGAGTTGAAGAACATAAAGTGGGTAGATTTAATGAATCTGACCTAACCCTAAGATCTACAAAGGACATTGAGGGGCAAAAGATAATTTAACCTAATTGAGGAAGTATTAAGGAAACCTAAGAATTAGGTATGTGTGTGCATGGGGGAAAAGAGGATGTTGGAAGATTAGTAGATTTTATTGACTATATAACCAGAAAAGGTTGAAGGAGAAGTGTGTTGATTGCTTGAAGAAAAGTTCTGAGTAGATCAGAGATGGAGATGGAAAAGTTTCAAAGTCAGTAAACCAGCATTTGTGTATGGAATTGGATCTGATATTTTCAAAGTGAGTTGTATGTTTTTCAGATCAATACTACTACTACTTTCTAACCATTGTAATAGTTAAAATCCTTTTAATAGAGGTTGACCTAACAGTGACATGTTTAAATCCTTTGAACAAGGTTGCATTCTAATGGAATGTATGTAAGTCCCATAACAAGGCTCACTTCTAATAGGGTGATTGAAATCCTTTAACTGGGTCACACCTAACAGTGTGTAAATTGTAAGCTTTGACAGGGTTGGCTTTTAACCGAGCTCACTTCAGAAGAGTGAAAATAATAGTAGCATGTTACACAGTGGTTTTTCCCAGATTGGGTTTCCACTATAAATCCTAGTGTCAATGCTTGTGTGAATGTTTTGATTTAAACATTTCTATGTTTTACAAGTTAGATACAACTGGGTAGTGGACTATAATGTTATATGTTTCTATTATAGAATCAATGATGATCGAGTTGGTTTTGTTTGTTAGATCTGATTTAAAGAAAAGTTTTTTGAAGTTTTTTTAATACATCTAGACCTGAGAACAACTCATTCTGCCCCCCCTCTCTGTTGTTCTAAATAATATTAACAATTGGTATCAAAGTTGTGTTGCTTATTATTGGTGTTTACAGAAATCAATTTTAAAGGGACTTGAAGAAAATGATGAGGATGTATAAGAAGGAGATATTGAAGCTGAATATGAAAAACTTCCCTACATGGAAAAGCTTGATGAAGCTACATCTAGCCGGTATTGGTGATTCTGCAAAGTACTACATCGAGAATGACTATGTTTCACCTATCACACCTTTGACTACCAAAGAAACGAGAGCTAAGCAAGAACATAATCAAGCAATGCTAGAAATTGCATCTGCCCTAAGCTATCCAGAATGTGAGGACATTAAGGATTGCACAAGTGCTAAGGAGATGTGGGACACTCTTGCAAAGATCTATGGTGGTGACATAAATGTACTGAAAGCTAAATCCAAGAGTCTCAGAGGTAAGTTTGATGAAATGAGAATGCAAGAAGGTGAGAACATTGCACAATATTGTGGTAGAATAGAAGAAGTTGTGAATGCTATTAGAGGAGAAAATGGGACTATTGATGATGAAACTATAATTGGAAAAGTACTAAGAAATCTACGTCTTATATATGCTATTAAGATCTCAGCTATTTAGGAATCTAGATGTAACTCTACAAATGTGTTTACTTTGAAAAGTTTGGTTGGCAAGTTGACTGCTTTTGAACTCTCTAACTATGATAACTTCATTGTTGGTAATATTGGTAATGTTCAATCTGCTTTTAAGTCACAATTAGTTCTAAACAAGCCAAAAAAAGAAAAAGAAAGATGCATAAGTGAAAATGAAAGTGAAAGTGAAAGTGACAATGACACTTATGATGAAGAACTTGAAGATCTAGAAGCTCTTATGGCTAGAAGACCAAGAAGGGGAAAAGGAAAATATAAAGGTAAACTCCCTATTATATATTTTGCATGTAATAAAGTTGGTCATATAGCTAGTAGATGTCCTGATAGGAATGATAAAGATGAATAAATTAATATCAAATATAAAGACAAAAGAGATGATAGAAGATACCAAAGGTATGAAGACTACAAAGGAAAAGGTAAGAAATCTTGTTACATTGCTGAAGAAGAAACTGACACTGATAGTGATGATTTTGAAATTGAGGTAGTCTATGTTGGAATGAAAGATGAATCTGATGAGGATGAGAAAACTGCATTGATCTCCTATGTGAACAAGAATGACAAATGGATTATTGATAGTGGTTGTTCACATCACATGACTGGTGAAAAGAGTAAGTTTGAGACCTTACATCATTATAGAGGTAAAAGTGTAAAATTTGGTAATGATGCACCATGTCCTATTAGAGGAAAAGGTTTATTAAACTGACTGGTAAGATCTCTTGTGAAAATGCATATTGGGTTGAAGGTCTAAATTACAATATTCTAAGTGTTGCATAGCTCAACAACATTGGTTACCAAGTGGAATTTTATCACAAGAAAGATAAAATATTTGATGCTACTAGTGAACTGATTGAAATGGAGAACAGACTAGAGGTAATTTGTTCTATCTTGACCTATCTAAAGAAGCATGTATGGTTGCACAAATTGATGACATTTGGTAATGGCATAAGATGTATGGTTGCACAAATTGATGACATTTGGTTATGGCATAAGATGCTATGTCATGTTAACTTTGATAATCTGGTAGAAATAAATAAGAAGAAGAAAGTAAGAGGTCTACCTAGATTGAAGAAACCTGAGAATGTGATGTGCAAGGAATGTCAATTAGGAAAAATGACAAAGTCAAATTTTAAGAGAAAATAATTTACTTCTGAAAATTTTTTAGATTTGGTTCATACTGACCTTTGTGGACCTATGGGTGTACAAATTTATTATGGTGCTAGATATTTTATCTTGTTTGTTGATGATCATACCAGGATGATGCATGTAATGTTTCTAAAAGAAAAATCTGACACTTTTCAATTCTTTAAGTGGTATTTGGCTAAGGTTGAGAAAGAGACAAGTAGGAACCTAAAATGTCTTAGATCTGACCGAGGTGGATAATTGATGTAGGAGCATCCTGGGTGTAAGAGCAATCTTGCATCACCCAAAAATATTTTTGTTTTTGTATTCAATAAGGGCTATTTTGTGCAGAGCTGCTATTTATGGAAAGTTACTATTTTTGGTAATTTTTTGTATGTGCTCAGAATGATCTGATTTCTTTCTTGGAGGTTCATTTTGGTCATATAAGTCTGCCAGTAAAGTTTCATTGCCAGATCAAGTGTATATTGGAAGATATTAAAGATTTTCGGTATTGGCAGCAGGGTACAGAAACTTTGAACTCAGTTTTGAAAGATTTAGAGGCCCTGGATGAGGTCAAAAATTTGGGTGATAGGTACTTGTGCTAGTCAAGCCTATAGAGCGCTTTGTGGCATTTCCAAAATGGGGTTATAATAGCCGATCGAGTCAATTGGTGATGACTTATGGTCTTCAGAAGTTGGGCCACCTGAAATGGCGGGAAATAATTTTCTTCAAAATTTTTGTTCGGGTTTCAAAGGTTATCTTGAGCTGACTATGATGTAATGAAATGTAAAATAAAATAATTCTAAGTTTGGTCGGCCTTATTGGCTAAAATTTTGGAACCTTCCCAGGCGGTGGGGAATTGCCTATATAAAGAAGGATGTATTATTGTCTTAGGTAGTTTAGAATAGTTCAGGGTAGTAGATCTGGGTATTGATTCGAGGCTTTGTCCTACAGAATATTGTAAGGGAATGCCCATGTGGCTTTGCATGTTGTAATTTTGAAAATTTATAATTCCACATTTGTGGAGATAATAAGAAGCCAATTTTCTGTTCTTGCATATTATTGTTGTTGTTTCTCTATGTCTGTTATGTGTTTGTGGTATTAAGAGGAGCACCCTTTATCAAGTGGTATCAAAGTAGATTTTCTTGAGTGTGTAAACAGATCACCGACTGTGAGGCAGTTTGCACCAGGACCGTGGCTAGGGTTTCAGCGCGCATCGCGAAAATGCCTCCACGAAGGGAACATGGCGGAAGAGCTGGTGTTGTAACACCTAAGGTTAGAGAGCTGCAGAGACAAGTGTGAGCATTACAAGAAGAGATTCGTAGAGGAATGAATCTTAATGTCAGAGATGAAAGAGAGGATGAAGCTGAAGAAGAATATCAAGAAGGAGAAGTTGAAATTGTGAACCAGGAGGAAGAAAGACTTTTTTGGGCGATTTCCAAGATTGGGAAAAGACCTAAGATTGAGGTTCCTACATTTTTTGGAAATCTTAACCCATAGGAATTGATCGACTGGATCAATGAATGTGAGGAATATTTTGAGTATGAAGATGTTGAGGATCCTGATAGGGTCAAATTTGTGAAGGCCAGACTAAAAGGTCATGCGAAGATCTGGTGGCAAGAAATTCAATTGGAACGAAATAGAAGAGGGAAAAATAAAATCACAAGATGGGATCAGATGGTGGATAAATTGAAGCGACAGTTCATTCCTGTTGATTATGAACTTGATCTACTAAAGAAAATGCAAAGTTTGAAGCAGGCAAGAAGATCTGTTCAGGAGTATACAGAGGAGTTCTATCGACTCCTTATCAGAACAGGCCATGCAGAAGCTGATAAGGAGAAAGTTGCCTGATACCTTAATGGGTTAAGGCCAAGCATTCAGGAGGAGTTGAATCTGGTTCGAATGAACAGTATTGAGGAGGCATACCAATTTGCCCTAAAAGTAGAGGAAAAGCTGAACAAGAAGTTCTAGAGCAGACAAAATGAAAGAGGTCACGGTGGATGATCTAGTGGATGGTCATATGGTGGCAGAAATGAAGATCCGAAAAAGAAGGATGAGGCCAGTAGAAGTCAGAATCAGTGCGGAAATAATTCTAATCGCTTCCAGGATCAAAATAATAGAGATCAAAGAGGAAGAGGAAGAGGACAAGGATCTGGAAGAGGAGGCTTCTGTGGAACATGTTTTCACTGTGGAGAAGAAGGTCATAGGGAATTTGAATGTCCTCAGTGCCAAGGCAGAATTGATAGGAGAAATGAAGGCCAGGCCAGAGTTGCACATGTAGATGAAGATGCCAGATCATCAAATTCTGAAGATGCTGAAAGAGGAGAAACGTTGATTAATAGAAGAGTCCTTTTGAGTGGTGAGAATGAACTTGAGCAAAGGAGGAGCCTGTTTCGTACCAGGTGCAAGTGTGAAGGTAAATGTTGTGATGTGATCATTGATAGTGGAAGCACTGACAATTTGGTGTCAGAAGAGATGGTGACAAAGTTGAAGCTCAAGAGACAGAAACACCCACATCCATATCGGATTGCCTGGGTACAGGATGACCACATGGTCATGGTCAATGAACAATGCCTAGTAAAGTTCAAGGTTGGCAGATACCAAGATGAGGTATTGTGTGATATCATATCTATGGATGCATGTCATATGTTGTTGGGTAGACCATGACAGTTTGACAGATGTGCTGTACATGATGGTCATGCGAATACCTATTCCCTGACAAAGGATGGAGTGCGACATAAGCTAAAACCATTGAAGGAGACTGAAGAAAAGGTATGTGGTAATGCAATGATAACTTTTGTTGATGGAAGAAATTTTCTAGATGGTATGAGGCATGAGCATGTATGTTTTGCTTTAATTCCAAAAGCTGGTAAAGAGGAAGTAGAAGATGTTCCTGTAGAAGTTGCAGATTTGTTGAATGAGTTTCAAGATATTGTATCCAATAACGTGCCTGATGGATTACCACCAATCAGGAAGATCAGTCATCAGATGGACTTGATCCCAGGAGCAAGTTTGCCGAATAAGGCAGCACACAGAATGACACCTGCAGAAAGTGAGGAGTTGAACAGACAAGTACATGGACTGTTACAGAAATGATTGATCCGTGAGAGTCTGAGTCCTTGTGCAGTACCAGCGGTATTAGCACCAAAGAAGAATGGAGAATGGAGGATGTGTACAGATTCTAGGGCAATAAACAAGATCACAATCAAGTACAGGTTTCCATTGCCACGAATGGATGATATTATAGACTGTTTGAGTGGAGCTGTGTATTTCTCAAAGATAGATCTGAAGAGTGGATATTATCAGATTCAGATCAGAGAAGGAGATGAATGGAAGACTACCTTCAAGACAAAGGAAGGACTATATGAGTGGTTAGTCATGCCTTTTGGGCTAACCAATGCACCGAGCACTTTCATGCTGCTCATGAACGAGGTTCTGAAAGAATTTCTGGGTAAGTTTGTCATTGTTTACCTAGATGATATTTTGATTTTTAGCAAGACATTGGAGGAACATATGATGCATATTCGTATGGTGTTTGAGAATTTGAGAGATGAAAAATTGTTGATTAATTTGAAGAAGTGCAGTTTTGTGAAGAAAGAGTTAGTGTATTTGGGATTTGTAGTTTCAGCAGAAGGTCTAAAAATGGACCCAGAAAAGGTACAGGCTATCCTTGAATGGCCTACTCTAAGGAGTGCTACTGAGGTAAGATCTTTTCATGGTCTAGCTAGCTTTTACAAAAAGTTTATCAAAAATTTTAGCAGTATTTGTGGTCCCTTGACTGAAACAATGAGAGGGGATAGAAAAGAGTTTAAGTGGACTAATGGGGTAGAAAAGAGTTTTCAATTGTTGAAACAAAAAGTTACAGAACAACCTATTTTAGCACTTCTAGATTTTAATAAGGTGTTTCAAGTAGATTGTGATGCTAGTGGTACTGCAATAGGAGCTGTTATGAGCCAAGAAGGTAAACCTGTTGCTTATTTCAGTGAGAAGTTAAATGATGCCAAGAGGAAATATTCTATTTATGATCAGGAATTTTATGCTATAGTTCAGGCATTAAAGAAGTGGAGACATTATCTACTTCCTAAGGAGTTTGTTTTGTATACTGATCATCAAGGTTTGCAATATTTGAATAGTCAAGGAAAGTTGAATAAGAGGCATTTGAAATGGGTTGAGTTTTTGTAGAGTTATACATTTGTTTTGAAACACAGGAGTGGAAAGTCTAATAGGGTTGCAGATGCTCTTAGCAGAAGGCAACTATTGCTGACAGAAATGCAGATTGAAGTGGTTGGATTCAAGGAACTCAAGAATTTATATCCAGAGGATCCTGATTTTGGTGAAGCTTGGAAAGCTTGTACAGAACCTGTTACTCTAGATAGGATGAAATGGTTGAATTTCATCATCCAGGATGATATGCTATTTAGAGAGAGTCATTTGTGCATTCCACGAAGTTCTATGAGGGAGAATCTCATCAAGGAGAAGCATAGTGGAGGATTGGCTGGACATTTTGGTCGTGATAAAACCCTTGGTTTGGTTAGTGAGAATTATTATTGGCCACAGTTGCAGCAAGATGTGAAGAAGTTTGTACAGAGTTGTCGAGTATGTCAGATGGTGAAAGGAGTGAAGCAGAATATAGGATTGTATCAACCGTTACCTGTACCAGAGAAGCCTTGGGAGGATATCAGCATGGACTGTGTTCTTGGTTTACCGAGGACACAACGGGGACACGATTCAATTTTTGTGGTAGTTGACAGATTTTCAAAGATGGCACATTTTATTCCCTGCAAGAAGACTAATGATGTTGTTCATGTAGCAGAATTGTTTTTCAGATAAGTAGTGAGACTTCATGGTTTGCCAAAGACCATAGTTTCAGATCGGGACACTAAGTTTGTTGGATATTTCTGGTGTATGTTGTGGAAGAAGTTGAAGACAGATTTGAAGTTTAGTTCATCACATCATCCACAGACTGATGGACAGACAGAGGTGGTGAATAGGAGTTTGAGAAATTTGCTGAGATGTTTGGTTGGTGATAAGCCAACAGGATGGGATTTGATTTTACCACAGGTGGAATTTGCATACAATAATTCTGTCAGCAGGAGCACTGGTAAATCACCATTCTAGATTGTATATGGAAGTAGTCCAAGAAATGCATCTAAATTGAGGAAAATAGATAAAGGAGAAATAAGTAGTGCTGAAGCTGAGGATTTTGCAGAACACTTGAAGAACATCCATGGGGAGGTGAGGAAGCATATTACCAAGATGAACGCACAGTATAAGGCTAAGGCAGATGAGAAAAGGAGGTATAAGGAATTTCAAGTTGGTGATGAAGTCATGGTTCATTTGCGGAAGGAGCGGTTTCCAGTTGGTACATATAACAAGCTAAAAATGAAGAAGTTTGGACCATGTAGGATACTGAAGAAACATGATTCAGGAAATGCATATGAGGTAGAATTGCCTACTGAGCTAAATATTTCACCAGTGTTTAACATTTCAGATCTGATAGAGTATCATGAAGGAGGTGTTGAAGATGAGATCACAGCAGCACAGTGGAGTATTCCAGCAACTAGTTCAGACACTAAGGAGATCGAAGATATACTGGACAGTCATTTTGGCAGAAGCACAAGGAACAAGACATATGAAGAATATCTGCTCAAATGGAAAGGATGACCTGTTGAAGATTCATCATGGCTGACAAAGGAGGAGGTTAGCCATCTTGGTTTTCCTCTGCACACCTGAGTTGTGACAGGGTCACTTCTCAAATTACCCTGGGTGTCTGATGCAGGAGCATCCTGGGTGTAAGAGCAATCTTGCATCACCCAAAAATATATCTATTTTTGTATTCAATAAGGGCTATTTTGTGCAGAGCTACTATTTATGGAAAGTTACTATTTTTGGTAATTTTTGTATGTGCTCAGAATGATCTGATTTCTTTCTTGGAGGTTCATTTTGGTCATATAAGTCTGCCAGTAAAGTTTCATTGCCAGATCAAGTGTATATTGGAAGATATTGAAGATTTTCGGTATTGGCAGCAGGGTACAGAAACTTTGAACTCAGTTTTGAAGGCTTTAGAGACCCTGGATGAGGTCAAAAATTTGGGTGATAGGCGCTTGCACTAGTCAAGCTTGTAGAGCGCTTCGTGGCATTTTCAAAATGGGGTTATAATAGTCGATCGGGTCAACTGGTGATGACTTATGGTCTTCAGAAGTTGGGCCACCTGAAATGGCAGGAAATAATTTTCTTCAAAATTTTTGTTCGGGTTTCAAAGGTTATCTTGAGCCGACTATGATGTAATGAAATGTAAAATAAAATAATTCTAAGTTTGGTCGGCCTTATTGGCTAAAATTCTGGAACCCTCCCAGGCGGTGGGGAATTGCCTATATAAGGAAGGTTGTATTATTGTCTTAGGTAGTTCAGAATAGTTCTGGGTAGTAGATCTGGGTATTGATTCAAGACTTTGTCCTACAGAATATTGTAAGGGAATGCCCATGTGGCTTTGCATGTTGTAATTCTAAAAATTTCTAATTCCACATTTGTGGAGATAATAAGAAGCCAATTTTCTATTCTTGCATATTATTGTTGTTGTTTCTCTATGTCTGTTATGTGTTTGTGGTATTAAGGGGAGCACCCTTCATCAATAATTTACATCAAATGAATTCAATCTATTTTGCAATGATAGAGGGATCAAAAGATAGATGTCTGCACCTAGAACACCTCTACAGAATGGTATAGAAGAGAGAAGAAATAGATCTATCTTGGATTGTTCAAGGACATTATTGATTGAAAATAATGTGGCATAGAAATACTGGAAAGAAGCTATAAGTACAGTTGTCTACACTCTTAACTAGGTACAGATCAAGAAAGGTACAAATCTGACACCCTATGAATTATGGTTTGGGCATGCACCGAGTGTTCAATACTTTAGAATCTTTGGAAGAAAGTTCTACATATTAAAAGATAATAGGAATGGAAAGTTTGATGCTAAAAGTGATGAAAGCATATTTCTAGGATATTCCACAAAAAGTAAAGCTTATAAGTGTTTGAACTCTAACACTAACAAAATTGTGGAAAGTGTCAATGTCAAAATTGATGAGTATGCAAAAAAAAATGATGTTGATAGAAAAAGAGAACCAGAAGATTATAGATCTTTTGTGTATATTAAAGCAGAAGAAGAGGCAAGGAATAGACTTGGACTTAATGCCGAGTCTTAGGTAAGAAATGCCACATGATAGGAAGATACTGCAGAGCATCAGGAAAATAGTGTTGAAAGAGAAAAAGAACATGCCAAGGGATAAGATAATGCTGCCAAGTATCAGGAAGAGGTTGCTAAGCATTCAAAAGTTGAATATGAAAATCTTGTTGAGGAACCTGATGAAATAGAGGAGAGAAGAGATGAACCTATTTTGGAAAAATATGTAAGAAGACATCACAAGCCTGAATAGATAATTGGAGACAAATATATTGGAATTCTAACCAGAAGTAAGACAAAGGATCCAACATGTTTGTTGTGTGAATTTGAACCTAAGTCAACTAGAGAGGCATTAGAAAATGAAGACTAGATACAAGCAATGAATGAAGAGATAGACTAGATAGAAAAGAATGATACTTGGACTCTGGTGCCGAGACCTAAAAACAAAAATGTTATAGGAACAAAGTGGGTGTTTCTAAATAAATTGAATGAAAATGGTGAAATAACTAGGAACAAAGCTAGGCTGGTACGCAAAGGCTACGCACAAGAAGAAGGAATAGATTATGGGGAGACATTTTCCCCTATAGCTAGATTGGAAGGAGTAAGAACTCTTCTTGCATATGCTACTTATAAAGATTTCAAGGTATATCAAATGGATGTCAAGTCTACATTTTTAAATGGTATACTAAAAGAAGAAGGTTACAGAGAACAACCAAAAGGTTTCATTGATTGAAACAGAAGACACATGGTATGCAAACTGAACAAGGCATTATATGGATTAAAACGAGTTCCTAGAGCATGGTATGAGAGATTGCATAACTACTTGATACAAATTGGATTTTCAAGAACAAATGACACAAGAAATATGTACATGAAAGATGAAGACAGTAAAGGGATCACGTTGGTAAAAAATTTTGTGGATGATATTATTTTTGGTGGACAAGATGCTTTGTGTAAAAGGTTTTCAAATGAAATGGAAAATGAATTTGAAATGACCATGTTTGGTGAGATCAAATTATTTGTTGGTTTACAAGTATATCAGATGAAGAAAGAAATTTTAATTACACAGTCTGTCATGCCCAAAAATTGGGCAAAACACAACTACAATTTTTTTCTAAAACCTTACCAAGCTACTATAAACAATCATACTAATGCAGCTAAGGAGAGAAAACTATTGAGCATCAACCCTATGTGCATGTAAAATGGTGTAGAGATAAAATAGACAACTGATATTTAAGGAGAGTTTGACTATAGTTCAAAGGTCAAACAAAAGGGTTGACTAAGTTTGACCAAAATTCAAACTTCATCAACAACACTAAAATAAGCTATAAGGCTGCTCTTAAGCTACTAGCTTTCACCGACATGCAAATCAAGATAGTTGACTAATAGTCAACTAGGGTTGACCAAAAATTCATCTATCACTGAATGGTGCAAAATTGAAATCCTAAGTTCTAGGGGGTGAAGGACACACTTGGTTTGAAAATCAAGATGAGTAAAGCTAGTTTGACCATCATTGACCAAAAGTCAATTGAACTTGATGCTGGTCAAAAGCAGTGATAATATCCTTGAAATAATTAAAAAAACCACTTATTTACTTTAGAACATAATGTTAACTCACAATATAATCTATAAAATAAAATGTAATAATAAAACTATTTAAATCTAACTTACATCATAATTCAATTACAATCTATATAAGAGAGTAACAATGCCCTAAATCAACTTGAAAATAACTAGAAATTTACATAGGACTCCATTAACGGAGTTTCAAGCTCAAGAATATCAAGAAATAAACAATTTTCCTCTATAGAAGACCAACCTTACTCCAAAGCTAACATGGATTGCGATTTTGAGAAGAGCTTTCCTTCCAAGTTCTTTTCTCCAAAAGGCTTCCTCAATTCTAAATCTATCTCTAAGAATAGAGAGTGGGTGAACACCCAACTCCTCCTAAAACCTTCCCTATATAGGCAAACCTCCTAAAATTTAGGGGCCAATCAAAAGAGGGAAAGAAACTTACATTCCCTTCTTCCCACTTTCCTTCCTTCACCATAAATGGAGTTGAATGCAAGTTTGGGAAGAAGAGAGAGGTTAACCAAAGCCTCACAACTCTTCAATCTCGACCAAAATGAAAAACTTTACTTTAGAGGGGTCATTAATGAGTTTTAAGGCTATTAATGGGTTGAAAATGACCCCTAACCCCTAAGGTATCAACCCGGGTAGCTAAAAATGACCCTAGTTAACCTATGGGAGCCCAAATGACCCTACAAACTCCACCTAAAGTTTATGCATGGATTTCTAGTCTTGGTTGACTTCTAAAAACTTCCCAACCCAAGGTTAGTTGATCCTACCCTAAGGTTACACCCTAGTCAAGCCCTTGACCAACACAATAATAAAATACTTAACCATGCCAACACTTAATCCATAATTTGTGAAATTTGGCATATTTCAATAAAAACAATTGACATGGCTAAATCACATAGACATTAACTAATTTAATCACACACATGCAAACCATATTTATGAAAAAATACTATACAACGAGGTCCACATTTCTTTATATAAAGAGGACCTTGGTATGCATGGTATAAACATAGGTTCCAATACTGGATCCCCAAATTTAGATCCATGGTCAACTTATCTTACAAACTCATTGCACACATCAATAGTTCCAATCAACATGATATAAACATAATACATCAATATTGTATGGTTTTAAAACTACATCTATAAATCAATCAACTAATCATAACTTCAGTTTCCTAAACCAAATTTTCATCACAATAGTTTTAATACATCATATAACATCACATGCAACATAATCATAACTGAACTTGAAACATAACATGTAGTATCTCTAGTGTACCTTGTTTACATAATCAGGTACCGAACATATAAAATAGGATTCAATAGATCCTCAAATACATAGGTGTCCAAGTAGTCTAGTTTGTCTGTGAAATAAGTACTGAAAGCATGAAAAACATAATAGTAATAGTATGACTATCTGGTAGGTGTCACATCCACCCCCTCTAGGCATGAACCTCCTCCTGGAGTTCATCAAAGAGGTGAGGATACTATGACCTCATCTATGCTGCATCCTCCCATGAAGCTTTGACCTCATCATAACAATCTTACTGGACCCTAACCTGGTCTAGTGCCCTACCTTGGAGTGCCAGGGTTTGTTGGGATAAAATACTTATGGACTCCAATGCTAGCTGTCCATCTAATTCTACCTACAAAGCATCCCAATCTATCGCATGAGACTGATCATAAACATAGTTCCACAAAATTGAAACATGAAACACATCATGGATGTGTGACATGCTAGGTGGAAAAGCTAGATGATAAGCAATTGGTCCTATCCTCTCAAGGATCTCAAAAGGTCCAACAAAATGAGGTGCTAGCTTAGAGCCCTTTCCAAAATGGATTGGACTCTTATGCAGATGCCCTCTCAAAAAGACCCTATCTCCTACTAAGTAAGCTTGATTGATCCTCTTCGCATTGACATACTTCTTCTACCTATCTTGAGAATCTTTGAGATGTTGCCTAATCAAGGTCACCTATTGCTCCATATCTTTGACTAACTCATGATCAATAGAAACTCTATCCTCAATCCTATCCCAACTGAGCGGTGTACTATAAGGTCTACCATAAAGAGCCTGGTATAGAGGCATACCCAAGGACGTATGATGCCCATTATTATAGGAAAAATCCCCTAAGTGTAGGTATTCCTCCCACTAGGTCTGATGGTCCATAACATACATGTGAAGCATGTCTTCTAACACTTGATTGACCCTCTCGGTTTGCCCATCTATCTCGGGATGATAGGCCATACTAAAAGTGAGCCTACTGCCCAAAGCTACTTTTAGTTCTCTCCAAAAGGATGAAGTGAAGAGAGAATCTCTATCTAAGATGATCTTACAAGGTACACCATGTAGTCTGACAATATCTCACAAGAACACTTGTGCCACTAAAGGTGTAGTAAAGGTAGTACGCACTAGTGAAAAATGAGCCACCTTGGCCAACTTTTCAACTGTCACCATGATGGCATCATGACGGTGAGATGACATAGGCAGACCAATAATGAAGTCCATAGATATGGTGTCCCACTTCCACACTGGTATCTCATGGGGCTGAAGTAGTCCACCTAGATGTTAGTGTTCCATCTTCACCCTCTGGCATTCGCGACACCTAGCTACCATCTCAGCAATCTACATCTTCATGCCTAGCCAATGATATAACTGTCTCAAATTGGCATGCATCTTCTTCACTCTGGGATGCACTACATAAGGTGCTCTATGAGCCTCTATCATGACAACCTTTCACAATCCTCTAGAAGAAGGTATGTAGATGCGTCCTCTATGACGTAAGAGTCCATCTGACTCCAAGGAATAATCTGCATACTTCCCCTCAATGGGTCTCTGAGACCGAATCAACTCACTCACTACTGCATATAACTCATCATCATGTAAGTGATGAAGAATATGATCTCTCAAATCTGTGCCGATAGACATAGAATAAATCTCATGCCATCTCCTACTCAAATAATGTGCGACAACATTCTCTTTCCCCTTGATGTAGTGAACATCAAAATCATATTCACACAAGAACTCCATCCATCTTCATTACCTAGCATTAAGGTTTGGCTAAGTGAAGATGTACTATAGACTCTGATGGTCTGAATGAATTTTGAAGTGATGTCCTAAAAGGAAGTGTGACCATCTCACTAAAGCATGCACTAATACTGCAAGTTCAAGATCATGGGTAGGATAGTTGAGCTCATGAGTCTTTAGTTTTCTAGACTCATAGGCTATAGTTCACCCATCCTACATAAGAACTACCCCTAAACCATCTAAGGAAGAATCTGTGCAAACTAAAAACTCTGCTGAAGGCTCTAAAACAGAAAGAATGGGGGCACTAGTCAATGCTCTCTTCAGCTCTTGGAAAGCTTGATCACACTTCTCAGTCCATTCAAAATTCTTTCCCTTTCACCGAAGAAAAGTAATAGGATGTGCCACTCAAGAGAACCCTTCAACAAACCATCTATACTGACTAGCTAAACCCATGAAACTTCTCACTTCTGTCACTCAGGTAGGTGCTGGCCAATCCATGATGGCTTCAATCTTTGATGGGTCTACAAAGATCCCATCACTAGATATCACATGGCCTAAATACTTGACCTCTGATCTGAAATTTCAAAAAGCTACCATAAAGTTGATTATCTCTAAGGCACTACAATACTTGTCTCAGGTGCTCTTCATGCTCTCTCTCATTCTTTGAATATATCAAGATATCATCAAGGAATACCACCACAAACTTCTCAAGGAAAGTATGAAATACTCCATTCATAAGACTCATGAATGCAACTAGAGCATTTGTAAGATCAAATGGAACCACGGTGAACTCATAGTGGCCATATCTAGTGTGAAATGTGGTCTTGTGGATATCACTATCCACTATTTTTAACTGGTGATAACCCAATTTAAGGTTAATCTTAGAGAGCACTCTAGTGCCCTGAAGCTGATCAAATAGGTCATTGATCCTAGGAAGTGTATACTGATTCTTAATAGTTACCTTATTCAACTATCAGTAATCCATACACAACCTAAGGGATCTATCCTTCTTCTTCATGAAGATCACAAGTGCACCCCAAGGAGAAACACTAGGATGAATGTGTCCTTTCTCTAACAATTCCTCAAGCTACAACTTGAGCTCATTAAGCTCATTAGTGGTCATCCTATAAGGTGCTCTAGAAACTAGTTCTACTCCTAGAACAAGATCTATATGAAAGTCTACTACCCTTCAAGGAGGCATACTAGGTAGCTCTGAAGGAAACACATCTACATACTATTGTAGTATGGGATGGTCATCCAATGAGGTTTCCCACTTTGCCTCATCATCCCTATCATTGATGGTGATAGAAAACAACTTGCATCCCTTCCACATGCTTCACTTAAGCCACATAGTGGAGATCATACAAAGGAACACAGGCCTCTAGATTCCAAAAATCACAGTAGTGTTTCCATCATCATCCAAACATTCGACCATCTTCTTACAAAAATCTAGCTTGGCCCTGTGAGCATATAGCCAATCCATGCCAAGAACTAGTTTGTAAGATCCAAGAGGTGTAAATCTGAGGTCTGCTGAGGTGGTTAAACCACCAATCTGAATTGGGCACTCCCTAACCAAAGAGGTAACTGAAACTCTAGCTCCTGAAGGTAACTCAACTTCCCATCTAACTTCCTACCTAGCTGCCACTAGCCCACAATGCTCCATGACCAATGGAGAAACAAAGGAGTTAGTAGCTCTAGTATCAAAAAGGATAGAAAATACACTACCTCCAATCATACCTAATGCCTCAATGACTATAGCCTGATGCTCAGCCCAATGGTTGTCCACTACTGAAAATACTCTGTGGGACTGGCCCATGTCCCCAACTATAGGCTCGGATATTGCTGCCCACTGATTCCCCTTCTGAGGAAATTCTCTAGATATGTGCCCCATGGTAGCACAAGTATAATACGGTCCTCAATTTTGAAACTGAATGCCTTGAGGCTTGAACTACTGTGATCCTCCTGTCTAAGTAGACCCACTATAATCCCCCTTATAGGGTTGATGTGAATGTGCTAGGGGTGTATAAGGGGCCTATGATTTTTGTCCCCTCTTGGAACCCTAAGAGTTCCACTACTTGGGTTTTGAGCCATGTTGTCCCTGTAGTGGCTTTGGTGCTTGACTCTGCTAGGAAGGTTGGTGTTGCTGCTGAGGCTATGGGGCTTTGAAATTCCCCAAATTGTTCCTATGATTACCCTTCCAAGGGGGTTTCTGATAACTAGAATTATGAGGTGTGGAGTTATGGTTTTGAGATCCTCTACTAATATCCTCAGCAATGAATCCTCTCTCAACTATGTAATATAAGTCTCCTGGTGGAGTCATGCATACCATGCTAGATATGGTGTGGTTCAATCCCTTGATAAAGTGATTTACCTAAAGCTTTTCATCCTTCATGTACTCTACATAAGGAAGGAGCTTGAGGAATTTTCTCTCATATTGAGCCACTGAAAGTCCTCATTGTTGTAGATCATGAAATTCATCTATACAACACTGATGGAACTGCTTTGACAAGTATCAGGCCCTAAACCTTTCCAACAAGGTTTCCCAAATGAGTGAGTCTATAACAATGTGGCCCTTGAACTCTTCCTGTCTCCACCATGTGGAGGCTATCCCTTGCAAAAGATGAATTTCCATACGTTCCTTAAGATTACTCCCATAAGGGCACAATTCAAAACACCATCCAAGGCTTATAAGCCAAGATTTAGCCTTTGTACCCTCAATAGATCCTGCAAAAGGTGGAGGGTTAAGTTGAATCAACTCTCTAATCTGATCACCTATGTTAGGAGGTGGTCTCTCATATATACGAATCTCATCTCTGGGTGGAGGTTTTGGTCCCCTAATGGAACCAACCTCTGGCTAGGCCTTAACCTCTGCAAGCCTAGAAGGACTCCTACTATGTTCCATAGCTAAGGACCCACATCCTTTCGTACCCTGTTGTACATTCTATGTTACAACTAGAGGCATACAATCAAGAATAAGTCTTGTAAGGTTCTCAAAGGCTTGAAGTAATTATGCATTTGCATTAGGAGGTGGTTTAGGAGGTGGATCCTGGTTCTCCTCTCAAATATCTACCTCTGACTGTACCTCTCCTTGGGATAAAGAGACATGCCTACGTCCACGTCCATGTCCTCCTCCATGTCTATGAGCTAATTGGGTGAGTGGAGGCATCCTACACACATAACAAGACAAAATTTTAGCAACTATGAAGCGGTTTTGGTTCCCAAGGTTAACTAAACCATTCTCTGATACCAAAATGTCATGCCCAAAAGTTGGGCTAAACACAACTACAAATTTTTTGTAAAACCTTACCAAGCTGCTATAAACCATCATACGAATGCAACTAAGGAGAGAACATTATCGAGCATCAATCCTATGTGCATGTAAAATGGTGTAGAGATAAAATAGACAACTGATATTTAAGGAGAGTCTGACTATAGTTCAAAGGTCAATCAAAAGGGTTGATGAAGTTTGACCAAAAGTCAAACTTCATCAACAACACTAAAATAAGCTATAAGGTTGCCCTTAACCTACTAGCTTTGACTGACATGCAAATCAAGATAGTTGACTAATAGTCAACTAGGATTGACCAAAAAGTCAACCATCACTGAATGGTGCAAAATTGAAATCCTAAGTTCTAGGGGGTGAAGGAAACACCTGGTTCAAAAATTGAGATGAACAAAGGTAGTTTGACCATTGTTGACCAAAAGTCAACTAAACTTGATGCTGGTAAAAAATAGCGATAATATCCTTGAAATAATAAAAATACCACTTATTTACTTCAGAACATAATGTTAACTAACAATATAATCTATAAAATAAAATGTAATAATAAAACTATTTAAATCTAACTTACATCATAATTCAATTACATTCTATATAAGAGAGTAACAATGCCCTAAATCAACTTGAAAATAACTAGAAATTTACATAGGACTCCATTAATGGAGTTTCATGTTCAGGAGCATCAAGAAATAAATAATTTTACTCTATACAAGACCAACCTTACTCCAAAGCTAAGGTGGATTGTGATTTTGAGAAGAGCTTTCCTTCCAAGTTCTTTCCTCCAAAAGGCTTCCTCAATTCTGAATCTATCTCTAAGAATAGAGAGTGGGTGAACACCCAACTCCTCCTAAAACCTTCCCTAAATAGGCAAACCTCCTAAAATGTAGGGGCCAATCAGAAGAGGGAAAGAAACTTCCATTCCCTTCTTCCCACTTGCCTTCCCTCACCATAAATGGAGTTGAATGCAAGTTTGGGAAAAAGAGAGAGGTTAACCAAAACCTCACAACTCTTCAATCTCGACCAAAATGAAAACCTTTACTTTAGAGGGGTCATTAATGAGTTTTAAGGCTCTTAATGGGTTGAAAATGACCCCTAACCCCTAAGGTATCAACCTGGGTAGCTAAAAATGACCCTAGTTAACCTATGGGAGCCCAAATGACCCTCCTAAACTCCACCTAAAGTTTATGCACGGATTTCTAGTCTT
The DNA here is from genome assembly GCA_027943335.1 of Chamaecyparis obtusa. NCBI lineage: Eukaryota > Viridiplantae > Streptophyta > Pinopsida > Cupressales > Cupressaceae > Chamaecyparis > Chamaecyparis obtusa. The sequence continues at coordinate 42,289 of BSBK01005003.1, forward strand.
GGTTGAGTTCTAGAAACTTCCCAACCCAAGGTTAGTTGATCCTATCCTAAGTTTACAACCTAGTCAAGCCCTTCACCCATACAATAATAAAATACTTAACCATGCCAATACTTAAGCCACAATTTGCCAAATCTGGCACATTTAAATAAAAACAATTGACATGGCTAAATCACATAGACATTAACTAATTTAATCACACACATGCAAACCACATTTACAAATATGATACTATACAACAAGGTCGACATTTCTTTATATAAAGAGGAGCTTGGTATGCATGGTATAAACATAGGTTCCAATACTGGATCCCTGCATTTAGATCCATGGTCAACTTATCCTACACACTCATTGCACACATCAGTAGGTCCAATCAACATGATATAAACATAATACATCAATACTGCATGGTTTTAACACTATGTTTGTAAATCATTCAACTAAGCATAACTTTGGTTTCCTAAACCAACTTTTCATCGCTATAGTTTTAAAAAATCATATAACATCACATGCAACATAATCGTAACTAAAACTAAAACATAACATGTAGTATCTCGAGTGTACCCTGATTATATAATCAGGTACCGAACATATAAAATAGGATTCAATAGATCCTCAAATACATAGGTGTCCAAGTATTCTAGTATGTCTGTGAAATAAGTACTGAAAGCATGGAAAACATAATATCAATAGTATGACTATCTGGTAGGTCTCACACAATCTAAGTATGTTAATGAGATACTGAAATTTTTTGGGATGGAAGATTCTAGACTAGTGAGTACTCCTATGGTTATTGGACAAAAGTTATCTAAGAATTATGATGCTGCAGAAGTGAACCAGGCTCTGGACAGATTCATGATTAGAAAATTGCAGTATGTTGTAAATAGTAGACTAGATATTGCACTATTTGTTGGGATTGTGGTGAGATTCTTTGCCAATCCTAAGGAAACACACATGATGGCTGTGAAAAGAATTATGAGATACTTGAAAGGAACTGCTGACTATGGGCTATATTACAAGAAGGATGAAAGATTTGAAGTAAGAGTATATATAGATGCTGATTGGGTGGGAAATGTAGATGAAAAAAAGAGTACTAGTGGTGGAGGTTTCTTTCTTGGATAGAGATTAGTCTCCTAGACAAGTAAGAAACAAAATTTCATTTCCCAATCTACTACTGAAGCCGAGTATGTTGTTTCTGCAATAAATTGTTCAAATTTGGTATGGATAAAACAATTGTTGGTAGGCATGAAAGAAGAAATCACTGAACCTATGTTATTTTCTTTGACAACACAAGTGATATCAACATTTCTAAGAATCTAGTGATGCATACTAAGATCAAGCACATAGCAATCAAGTATCACTACTTGAGAGAATTGGTATAAGATAAAGAAGTTCGAATGGAATATGTGAAGACAAAGGAACAATTAGCAGACATATTCACTAAAGCTTTACCTAAAGAAGCACATGAGTATTTGAGAATTCAATTAGGGGACCTTCCCCTAACCGAGGCTGCCTAGTTAAGCTAGGAGCACTACATCAAATATGCTACAATAAAGTATTTGACAGATTGATGCAAAAGGTTGTCACACTTTAGGACTAGCCTAGAGTTGTGAAGAAGAGAAAAGACAAGGAATCAGTCATAAGCAAGATGACAAAGGGAGAAACACTAAGCAACATAGAAATAGCTACATGTAATGGATGTATGTTTTAGTTGTTGCTTTGGCATTTTTGTCAAAGAGGGAGATGAACTAAGATGATATAATAACACATGACAGTAAAAAAAAAACTAAGGGAGATGATGAACTGAGATGAAGGATCGGGATAGAGGGTGATCTGGATATTTTTGATGGTCACAGAAGTGAGGCTAACAGATTTTGAATCAAAATGAAGCTAAGGATATTACAATTTATTTTTTTTTGATTAAAAGATAAGTTTTTGGTTTGGTTGGTAATCCATGTGTTATTCAAGTGATATCATATGGTGTCGCCATCAATACCAAAGAGGGACATTGTTGGAAACTACAATTGAAGCAATTGTTTTGTTGTCATTGATGTCAAACCTTAACTAGTAAGACTGTTGCTACTTAGGAAAGTACTATATCTATTGTATTGTTGTGAAGAAGGGGTAGAAAGGATGGTAAAAATAGTACCTAAGGAAAGTTTGAGTTATCTTGATACTACAAAGTGTACTTGACTATGTTGTGCAATGATGAGATAATGTATTGTTTATCTTAGTAAGATTGAAGACTAAAATGGTAGGCTTGATAGAGAAAAAATGGAGAAATCATGTTCAAGCCGAGTGATGTCAGTGTCGACCGAGTCAATATATGCTGAACAAAATTCTAGTGTCGACCGAACATCAGTTAATTGCTGAGAAAGATAGTATAAGCTAAGGAAACATTTTTTAGTAATGACTAAGCTTTCTACATGAAGAATGAGTAGTTGATCACAATATGGACTGAGCATCAGTATTTTTATATTTGAAGAGAACTCAGATTTGGAGCCGACATTGTTGAATTCTTGGATTATGTAAAACATGTTGACTTTATTTATTGATTGTTTGAAAGCATTGAATGCATTAAAAAATGTTATATTGTAAATATTTAAAATATTTGAGATGTTTCTATAAAAGGAGTCGAAGAACATAAAGCGGGTAGATTCAATGAATATGAACTAACCCTAAGATCTATGAAGGAGATTGAGTGGCAAAAGATAAGTTAACCTAATTGAGGAAGTATTAAGGGAACCTAAGAATTAGGTATGTGTTTGCATGGGTGAAAAGAGGATGTTGGAAGATCAGTAGATTTTATTGACTATATAAGTAGAAAAGGCTGAAGGAGAAGTGTGGTGATTGCTTGAAGAAAAGTTCTGAGAAGATCAGAGATAGAGATGGCAAAGTTTCAAAGTTAGTAAACCAGTATTTGTGTATGGAATTCGATATAATATTTGCAAAGTGAGTTGTATGTTTTTTAGATTAATATTGCTACTACTTTCTAACCATTGTAACAGTCAAAATCCTTTTAACAAAGGTTGACCTAACAGTCATATGTTTAAATCCTTTGAACAAGCTTGTATTCTAATAGAATGTATGTAAGTCCCATAACAAGGCTCACTTCTAATAGAGTGATTGAAATCCTTTAACCGGGTCACACCTAACAGTGTGTATTGTAACTTTTGATAGGGTTGGCTTTTAACTGAGCTCACTTTAGAAGAGTGAAAATAATAGTAGCATGTTACAAAGTGGTTTTTCCCAGATTGGGTTTCCACTATAAATCCTACTATCAATGCTCATGTGAATGTTTTGGTTTAAACATTTATGTGTTTTACAAGTTAGATACATCTGGGTAGTAAACTACAATGTTATATGTTTCTATTATAGAATCAGTGATCACTGAGTTGGTTTTGGTTAGATTTGATTTAAAGAAAAAGTTTTTGAAGTTTGTTTTATACATCTGGACCTGAGAACAATTGATTCCCCCTCTCCTCTCTGTTGTTCTAAATCATATTAACAATACACTATGATTACAAGTCTGGTTCCTTCATAGAAGCATATGTTGACATCGGTGATAAAAACACAAATGACAATAGTATGAGTGCCCATTCAGTAACATAGTGATTAAACATATTAAATGTCTCAATCACCACTCATGCATTAGCAATATCCAACAAATAGAATGTCCAAATCAGAAAGTCCAAGTATCACCATAGGAGAGGGTATTATTGTTACCCTAATTTTCCTATTCTATACAAATTTGGCTAAAATCCAATCAAAAGTTCCTATTTTAACCCTGCCAAACATCCTTGAAATTTTCATGGTTTTATGTCTAGTTTCTTGGCCTTTGCAATTTGTTTTATCCCCTGGTCTGCAACCAAAAATTCATAAAAGTAGCCGTTGTGCCCAATAAACCCTAAGTAACCTTAGCCTTCTATCTATTTGGCTATTACTTTTTCAGCCACTTAAGATCCTCAAATACCCATGTGCACTTTAATTCTATTGGTTGGTCACTAATTCTCTGAGTCTTTCAACGGTTATCTATTCCTTTCGGTGAACTAGTGCATGCAATGATTCTCATGGTTGCTTAATATTTCATGGTTAGGTCTCAGCAGTTAGCGACCTAGTGAAGTGGTTAACTTTTCTTCAGGCACATGATCACTTAATCTCTGGTGGTCACGGCTAAGTGGGGTCCCAGTTAAGAAGATCAACGGCCGGCGCTTGATCTCATGGGGTCTTTCTGACACATGTGATCTTACACCGACCATTAGATTTTCCAACTATGTAGCACTTCAAACTTTATGTGGGTCCACTACCACATCATCCTATGTGGAAGCTTTTCATTGGCCAAAGGTAGTCACTTGTTTAGTTTGTCAGAGTGGGCCTAACAGACTATATCCCTTTAATCCAACTACTGGTGCATAATATCACAGAGTGTGTTAGAGCCATGAGATTATGCATCGATCATCGATCTTTCTTTATTGCAAAGGCTCCATCAGGTGGGTCCTTCCTTGCTGATGTGCTTGAATTTGATTGGTCCACATAGCAATGATTGGGATTTGTCAGTGGGACTATGTCAGAGGATCTGTAGAGATGTCAGAGGGATAAAGATCAATGACTGGTGCATGTTTTGAAGGAATCTTTTGAGGCCATGAGAGCTTGTGCTAACCATCCATTTCAGTAGGTGTTTGGCCTTTGTCAGGTGGGTCCAATGCTAGGTTAGGCTGACATGCCCATTTCTCATTGGTTGAAGTAAAGATAAAATCTATGGGACCCTATTGCCAGACATGCTGATATGCTTGATTCGCATTGGTCCAAACATGTCGATGTGGATTTTTGACTTTTTAGGAGGGTTTGCAACTATTGTAAAGTAATCTAGGCCGTTCATTTTCTAGGAAATAAAGAATATCGATGATCACATTTTAAAATGACTGGCTAGTCATTATAATTCAAATTCAAATATCTCTGCAGAGGGTTTTCTACCAGCAATTGATTCAAATACGCTGTGGCTGTAGAGGTAACTAGAAAATTTATGTATTTAGGACATTTTTAGTTGGGAAGGATGATACAAAGGTCTGGACGGCCATCATGGGTCAATTCTTGTCCCTATGAAATACCTTTTCAGCATTCATGGTGAGACTTTGTGCAGAGAAGTTGATGAATCTAGGTTGCTTGTCCGCAGGTTGATATAGTACAGGGATGGGCACGTAAACAAAATATCTATTTGGCTATGATATTTGAGAGATGCATTTATGATCAAACTTGTTTGAGTTAGGGTTAGTTATTATTCTACTAAAAATCTTGTAACCCTAGTGAGGTCTTAACTCCTACCTACATGCAAAATAGGAGATGTATATATTAATTTTTGGACCTTTTAGAGCTCAGAGTTGGACAATTTTAAAAAAGGTTTACCTTTCTTAAGATTCATCTATGGCATTTTCTCTACCCTCTAGATTTTACAATTGTGATCTTTCATTGATAATCCAAATATTGCAGAGGTATTTTGTGACATTTTCTCTGTCCCTATGCTTCCTTGTTTGAATTATCTCTTATTGAGTTGAACTATATGTATGATTTGAGTGACATATTAGGGTTCTTGATCCCTCTCTCTTTCTGCAATATTTGTGTATTCTTTTCGATGATTTGATGTGAATGCTTTTGTGGGTATTCTACAACCCCCTAAAAATCTTGTCGCATTCCTATACCGAGTTGCAGAGGTGAATGTTTGTCTGCAAGTTCTAGATTGTATCTAAATACTTAGGAATGCTATTGTTTGTGAAAGTCTCTCTCTCTTTCCCTGAATAGCCTCTTTCTATTGCAGACCCTTCTATGAAATATTTATGTAGGCCTATTTAGTGAGTTGTGATCTCCTAGACCTGAGTTGTTCATTATTTTCATCCTCTATACTGAGATTCAAACCCATATTTTTGGTGTATCACCTAGTATGTAGTTTGCTTTCAAGTTATTTCCCTTTCAAGCATTCCTTCTATCCCTTTTCCCTCAAAAGATTTACTTTTCCTGTCAAGAAGCAAATTAAGGTGATTAGCCAAGAGGAACCAACCTAGAACCTGGAGGTCTCATCTTAGTTAGCATAGGTCCCACAACCTGGAGATGATTCCCATGTTATACTAGGTTATCAAGACTACAAGAGCTTGAAACAAGGGTTCAAACTTAGTGTATAACAATTATGGCACACCCAGTGGGACAAAAGATTAGCTTGAAGTCCAAAGGTGCTCCTGTTGGTTCATTTGCAAAAGAATTAAAAAATTTCAATACACAAGGACTATCAGTACAGACGTAAGCTCAAGGATTCCTGACCTTGGTGCTAGTGTATAACAATTCTGGCATGCCCAGTGGGACAAAAGATCAGATTGAAGTCCAAAGGTGCTCCTATTGGTTCATTTGCAAAAGAATTAAAGAAGTTCAATACACAAGGACTATCAGTATAGATGTAAGCTCAAGGATTCCCCACCTTGGTGCCAGTGTATAACAATTTTGGCATGCCCGGTGGGACAGTAAAAGAATCAGATTCATGTTAAAATTATGCTATCTCTGATATATAGATTGCATAAAAAAGGCTTTTCGAAGTTATTCTATCAAGTATATCTAGTGAATCCACTAATTTTATAGATTCAGGCTAACCTTGTTCAAAGTTTATGAGAAAGATTGAGACTAGAAGCTCAAAGCGTACTGAATTTTCAGAGTTCCCCTCTAAAAGAAGCTACAAGGGTAGGTCAACTCAAAGAACATCCCCTGTAAGGAGAGTTCAGTCTACACCTCTTGATACTATAGAAAGGAGACCTTTTTCCTTTCATTCTAGAAGAAGAGGTAGATCCCTAACTAGAGATCTAGAGGAGGATTCAAATCCATTAGTAAATATAGCTCACATAGTTCTTAATCTTCAAATCACAGCTCCTACAATGGCTAGATAGTTTTCTTTTGCACCTTTCAATTAGGGAAGTCCATTGAATTTTTTTGTACCTCATGATTTGCCCTTGGTGGCACTAAAGAGTGTACCTAATTTCACAGGTGAAGGGAAGACAACTACTTTTGAACACATAAGAGATGTGACCACCATCTGCAACATAGACAATATAACTCAAGAAGATGTGGCCACAAAATTATTAGCAGCCTCTCTAAAAGGTAAGGTTCTTGAATGGTTTCGAACTCTAACTGTTGGCTCCATTACTTCATGGGATGAGTTAGGAGATGCATTGAGTAAGTATTTTGAGGATAAATTAGATAAATTGTCTTTGGTTGAGCAGTTGACAACCATTAAGAGAGATCCTCAAGAACAAATGATAGATTACAATAGTAGATTCCTCAAAACATGGAATAGAATTCAAGTTTCTGTGAGACCATCAGCTGACCATGCTTTTCTATATTACTTGAAAAGATTAAATTGTCAAATTTCTATCATGATCCAATCTATGGGTGGTACTTCTTTACCCCAAGCTTTTGACATAGCTATCAGGGCTAAAAATTGTTTAATCCAAGCAGGCATGATTGCTAGAAGGCCACCAATGCCCATCTTCCCTAGCCTTTAGCCCATTGCACCTACACAAGTACCTCCATTTACCCCTATTCCCACCATATTGGCACCTCAAGCTAGTACTAGCTGTCAAGAGCTGAGAACAAGTTTCTCTCAAGAGCTACAAGAGATGAAGAATAGTCAAGAAAGTAGTAAGAGAGAAATGGAAAACTTGTTGTAAACCTTGACTAAAGAAGTTACAAACCAAAAGAGGCAAGGTCAAGGAATCAGACCACCCTTTCAGCCACAAGGCCAAGGTCCTAATCAGCAATATCAAAATCAAGGATAGCCTTATCAACAAAATAGGCCACCATACCAAGGAGGGTATGAAGGACAAAGGCAAAGTTTTAATCAGAGACCATTCCAACCATATAACCCTGCACCCCTCAATTCTGAAAATCCGGTTAGGGAAATGGTTCCTAGTTAAAATAATATGGCTATGGATAATGAATGGTGTTTTCCTTGTAATCAGCCTCATAATCAGGCTACATGTTCAAATGGATGGATGAACCAAGCTATAATGGTTCAAAATGCCTCACAAGCTCAATCAAAGGTTTCATCTAGTGGATCAGTTCCTCAACAAGGATCACAAGAGAATGAGACTACATCTACAGAGCCACTACAGCAAGCTAAACCCATCACACCCAAGAAGGCTCTTGTCATTACAAGCAAAGAGAGCTAGACTCTCAAGGAAGTGGAGCCGATCATGCCAAAGACACAACAAAGAATACACACTGTGGAACCCTTCAACATTGTAGACAACATGAAGAAGGTGAATGTTACCATGTCCATGTGGGACTCTTTGGCTCTTCTAGGACAACTTGAGATTTTGAAGAAAGCCATGACTGAAGTAGCAAATCCTCAACCTTCAAAAGAAGTTGTAAAGCTAGTGTTGGTTAACACTGATCAAGAAAAGGAGGCTCCAAGTAGAAACTCCAAAGCCAATGCCATGCAAGGTAGGAATTCAAAGCCACCTCCCTTTTATGTATCTCTAATTATTGGAAAATCTTTAGTACATAATTGTATGGTAGATAGTGGAGCCACTAGCACTGTAATGCCTAAGAAGGTGGCTAACCAATTAGGACTTAAGTATGAGCCCTTCCAAAGAGGGTCACACAACTTGATGGGTCCTCAGTCAATACTATAGGTGTGGTCAAGGACACCAGTCTGATCCTACATGCTAGTCCTATTTTTTCCATCCTCCTTGATATATATATCATAGATCTCCATGCATTGTTTTCCATATGTTTGTCAAGGGAGTTCATAGCCAAGATAGGAGGCTACCTATCTTTTGACTAGTCTCACATGCTATTTCATACAAGGTATGGGACCAAAGTCACCATTAAGTCAGAACCATTGGCAGCACACCATATAGAACCATATGTGTCCAATACCATCAATGCAAATTGCTTGGCATTTGATAGCAGTGACTTCCAAACTATTAGTGAAGCAAGCACCAAGATAGAAAATATCCCTAATATTTTTCTAGATGAAAGAGCATCAGAGGCCCAAGAGCATGTCATTTGGAATGTTGGTTTGGGAAGCATATCTAATACAAGAGAGTGATGCTATAGAGCCCAACCTTCTCAAGGACACTGATTCAGAAGATCAGAATAATCTGGTTTGGGAATTGTTTTTTGATGGAGCTAGAAGAAGACATGGTTCTAGTGGTGGTGCTATGCTAGTGTCCCCAAAAGGAGAAAGGTATTATAAAACATTTAGATTCAACTTCTCCTACACTAATAACACCATAGTGTATGCAATCCTTGTGAATGGGCTAGAGTGGGCTAGGAGAAGAGGGCTTAAAGCCTTAAAGGTCTATGGTGATAGTGAATTAATAGTCAACCAAGTGAGAGGGATGAGTGAAACTAAAAATGATACTATGAAAGAATACAAACATAGAGTTTGGGATGCAATTGAAGATTTCCATGCTTTCAATATTCTTGCCATCCCTAGAAAACTAAATCAAAATTTAGATAGGCTAGTTACTATTGGGGTCAGTTTGATATCTCCAATAGCATTTCAAAAGAAATGGATCAGCAACATGTCAAAGTTGTTGTCAGACCTTCAATCCCTGATAACAATGTTAATTGGCAAGTGTTTGACAATGATGAACAAATTCTACAATTCTTGTTTGAGGAAGATGTCTTCTCAGAGCATAATCAGGATAGATTATTGTAGAACTATGATGACCAGGTAATACAATTGAAGTCCAATAAAATTCCTAGAGGTCTTGTTACCTTAGAGACTGTTTCCAACAAGGATGATGGAGTTAAGAAAAACAAAGCTGGTCTAGTAGTTCAACAAGAACATTGTGTTGAATTAGAGTTGGAACTAGGTAAGAGCTTACAATTTGGGAAGGTAAACACTGAATTGGAGAAGCAAGCTTACACCCAATTATTCAAAAAATTTAGTGATGTGTTTTCATGGGAGTATAAAGACCTCAAAGGTTTTGACCCTGCCCTTGCTCAACACACTATTGAATTAGAACCTAATGCCAAACTAGTGAGGCAAAAGAAAAGGCCTGTTAATCCCAAGCTTGAGACACTTATGCATAAAGAAGTGCTCAAATTGATAGAAAGTGGTATCATCTACCTCATTAAGCATACTAGTTGGGTTTCCAACCCTGTTCCTATTAGGAAGAAGAATGGGGAGTTGAGGTTATGTGTTGACTATAGGGATCTTAACAAGGCCTCTCTAAAAGACCACCATCCATTACCCTCTATGGAACAAATCTTACAATGTGTCTTTGGATCAAAGAGATTTTCATTATTGGATGGCTATTCAGGATATAATTAGATCCTGGTTAATGAAGAGGATCAATATAAGACTGCATTTACAACCAAGTGGGGAACCATGGCTTATCAAAGATGCCCTTTGGTTTGTCAAATGCAGGTGCTACATTTCAAAAGGCAATGGATATGGCCTTTAAAAGCCTCATGTACAAATTTGTATTGGTCTACTTAGATGACATAACTATCTATTCTAAACATGCAACATATCGAATCAAACATCTGAGGAAGATTTTTGAAAGGTGTAGAGAATTTGGGATATCTCTTAATCCCAAGAAGTGTGTGTTTGCAGTTCATGAAGGAAAATTATTGGGATACGTAGTATCCAAAGAATGGATCATAGTAGATCCTAAGAGAATTGCAGCCATCTTAGAACTACCATTGCCACACCATAAGAAAAGTCTTCAATCTTTCATAGGAAAGATTAACTTTGTTAGGTGTTTCTTGCCTAATATTGCAGATTTATTAAAGCCTTTGACAACAATGTTAAAGAATAGTTCAACTTTCAGCTAGACTAAAGAAGAGAAGCCAATTTCTAGGCTATCAAAGAGGCTCTAATAGAAGCTCCTACCTTGTTAAATCCAAATTTTAGTAAGGATTTTATGCTTTATGCTTATGGTGGTCATGATGCTATATCTGTAATGCTAACTCAAGAAAATTCAAATGGATTGGAGAAGCCTATTGCTTTCTTTAGCAAAGGTTTGGAAGAGTATGAACATAGATACTCTTTTGTAGAGAAACATGTACTTTCTATGGTAAAGAGCCTTAAAAGGTTTAGATATCTATTGACTCATAGCAAGGTACACTTGAAGGTTACTCATCCAAGTGTCAAATAATTTTTTTTTTCCAAGGACCTAAATGAGAAAAGAGCTGGTTGGATCACCAAGGTGATGGAATATGACATTGATATCCAAACCACCAAGCTAGTTAGAGGAAGAGGTCTTTGTGAACATTTGGCATTAGATGAGAGTTCAAAGAAATTAGAACAAATGAATGCATCTTTGGTTGTGCATTCTATAGAAGAACATGCTGAGGCATCAGGCTGGTTGCCTAACATGATTCATTACTTGAAGATGGGACAATGTCCAATAGGTTTGGATTCAGTAAAAAGAAGATATTATAGATTACAATATATTCCTTTTAGAAAGGATCATAGTGGTGTCCTTTTAAGATGCATAGATTAAAAAAAGATACCTGATGTCCTATTTGAGTTTCATGTCGGACCTTCTGGAGGTCACGTTTCTCCTAGGACTACTCCTTTTAAAATCATGAGGGCTAGATACTATTGGCAATCTATCTTTAAGGATAGCCATGATTATGTGAGAAAATGTACCAAATGTGCTATGTTTGTAGGAAAAGAAAGGCTTGCAGCCTTGCCCCTACAACCAGTCAGAACAGAGCAACCTTTCATGAAATTGGGCATAGACTTTATTGGTGTGATCAATCCTCCATCTAGTGCATGACACAAGTGGATAATTACTACAACATATTATTTCACTAGTTGGATAGAGGCAATCACCTTAAAAGAATCAAATGAGATTGTTGTATTAAGCTTTTATGAGGATATAATCCATAGATTTGGCACTCTAGACTCCATAGTATCAGATATTGCATTCGCATTCATAGGCCTCAAAGTATCAGAATGGGCAATCGGGAATGACATCTATCTGAATACAAGTTCAAATTACTACCCTCAGGGCAATGACTTAGCATAATCAACAAACAAGAACTTGATTAGGATAATCAAGAAGACCTTGCAGGATAACTAGAGAGTTCAACATACTAAGCTGAAGTCTACCTTGTGGTTAGATAGAATTACCCCAAATAAAATCATTGGTAATTCTCCTTACATGCTAGCATATGGTAAAGAGGCCAAGTTGTCCATTTCAACTAAATTACCAGCTTTGGACTTGGCTACCCAATATGTCCTATTTGAAGAGGAGGATCCCTTGCAGATCAGATATGCTTAGTTGATGGAGTTAGAGGAAATCAAAGATAAATCCATGAAAGATATGGAGTTCCATCAAATTTAGACAAAGAGAAATTTTGATAAAAGAGCCAGGGTCAAAAGCTTGAAAGTCAGGGATGTCATCCTCAAGTGCGATGAATTCAGATCCAGACCTGGTAGACATAAAAAATTTGATTCATTCTAGGGTGGACCATTTGTTATAATAGAGTGCAAGGGACCCAATACTTTTCAGCTATCAACTCTTGAAGGAGATGCCTTTCCAATATTAGTGAATGGTTTCCACTTGAAGCCCTTCTTTGAGGTTAATCCCTCTATGTAAATTCTTGTAAATATGCTCTTGTTTTCTTTCCCTATTTTCTAGGTTAATTTTTGGCTTTTCAAGAAGTGCCTTTGCACAAGTTCATCCTTCTGGTTCAGTTTTGTCTCTCTATCAAAATTTTGTGCTCAGTATGACCCCATGTCCAATGGATTATGTCAAGGCCACTAGTTTTCCATGTCTAGCAGGCTGACATCCAACATAAATTGCTAAAATGTTACCCTAATTTTCCTATTCTATACAAATTTGGTTAAAATCCATTCAAGAGTCCTTGTTTTAACCTTGCCAAACATCCCTAAAATTTTCATGGTTTTATGTTTGGTTTCCTAGCCTCTGTAAGTTGTTTTATCCCCTGGTCTATAATCAAAAATTCATAAAAGTAGCTATTGTGCCCAATAAAAACTAAGTAACCCTAGCCTTCTTTCTATTTGGCTATTACTTTTTGGTCCACTTAAGATCCTCAAATACCCATGTGCAATTTCATTCTATTGGCTGGTCGCTAGTTCTCTGAGTCTTTTGGTGGTTATCTATTCCTTTCGGTGAACTAGCGAATGCAATGATTCTAATGGTTGCTTAATACTTGGTGGTTAGGTCTCAGCAGTTAGTGACCCATAGAAGTGGTTAACTTTTCTTTGGGTGTGTGATCACTTAATGTCTGGCAGTCTCAGCTAAGCGGGGTCCCAGTTAAGAAGATCAATGGCCGGTGCTTGATCTCATGGGGTCTTTCTGACACATGTGATCTTACACTGACTGTTGGATCTTCCAAGTATGCAGTGCTTCAAACTTTATGTGGGTCCACTACAACATCATCCTATGTGGAAGCTTTTCATTGGCCAAAGGTAATGACTTGTTCAGTTTGTCAGAGTGGGCCTGGTAGATTATATCCCTTTAATCCAATGGCTGGTGTATAATCTCATGAAGCATGTTAGAGCCATGAGATTACATGCCGACCGTCTATCTTTCTTTATTGTAGAGGCTCCCTTAGGTGGGTCCTTCCTTACTGATGTGCTTGAATTTGATTGGTCCACATAGTGATGACTGAGATTTGTCAGTGGGACCATGTCAGAGGATCTGCAGAGATGTTAGAGGGATAAAGATCAATGGCTAGTGCATGTTCTAAAGGAATCTTTTGAGGCCATGAGATCTTGCACTGACCATCCATTTCACCAGGTGTTTGGCCTTTGTTTAGTGGGTTTGATGCCAAGTCAGCCTAACATGCTTGTTTCTCATTGGTTGAAGTAAAGAGAAAATCTGTGGGACCATGTTGCCAGGCATGCTGATATGCTCGATTCTCATTGGTCCAAACATGCTAATGTGGATTTTTTAGTTTTCAGGAGGGTTTGTGACTATTGTAAAGTAATCTCAGCTATTCATTTGCCAAGAAATAAAGAATATTGATGATCACATTTTAAAATGATCAGCTATTCATTTGCCAAGAAAATGATTTTGCCAGCGATTGATTCAAACAGGTTGCGGCTACAGAGGTAGCTAGAAAATTTACGTCATCAAGACATTTGCAATTTTGAAGGATGATGAGAAGGTCTGGGTGGTCATCATGGGTTGATTCTTGTCCTTGAGAAGTACCTTTTCAGCATTCACGGTGAGACTTTGTGCAGAGAAGTTGATGAATCCAGGTTGCTTATCTGCGGGTTGATATAGTATAGGGATGGGCATGTAAACAAAATATCTGATCGTCTATGATATTTCAAAGATGCATTTATGATCATACTTGTTTGACTTAGGATTAGTTATTATTCTATTGAAAATCTTGTAACCCTAGTTAGGTCTTAACTCCTACCTATGTGCAAAATAGGAGATGTATATATTAATATTTGGAGCTTTTAGAGCTTAGAGTTGGAAAATTGTAAAATATGTTTACCTTTCTTAAGAATCATCTGTGTCATTTTCTCTGCCCTCTGGCTTTTACAATTGTAATCTTTCATTGATAATCCAAATATTACAGAGGTATTTTGTGACATTTTCTCTGTCCCTATGCTTCCTTGTTTGAATTATCTCTTATTGAGTTGAAGTATATGTATGATTTGAGTGATAGCTTAGGGTTCCTGATCCCTCTTTCTTTCTGCAATATTTGTGTATTCTTGTCGATGATTTGATGTGAATGCTTTTGTGGGTATACTACAACCCCCTAACAATCTTGTCTAATTCCTATACCAAGTTGCAGAGGTGAATGTTTGTCTGCAGGTTGTAGATTGTGTCTAAATACTTAGGAATGCTATTGTTTGTGAAAGTCTCTCTCTCTTTCCCTGAATACCCTCTTTCTATTGTAGACCCTTTTATGAAATATTTATGCAGGCCTATTTAGTGAGTTGTGATCTCCTAGACCTGAGTTGTTCATTATTTTCATCCTCTATAGTGAGATTCAAACCCATATTTTTGGTGTATCACCAAGTAGGTATTTTTCTTTCAAGTCATTTCCCTTTCAAGCATTCCTTCTATCCCTTTTCCCTCAAAAGATTTACTTTTCCTATCAAGAAGCAAATTAAGGTGATTATCCAAGAGGAACCAGCCTAGAACTCAGAGGTCTCATCTCAGTTAGCATAGGTCCCACAACCTGGAGATGATTCCCATGTTATACTAGGTTATCAAGAATATGAGAGCTTGAAACAAGGGTGCAAAATTAGTGTATAAAAATTACAAGGTTCATTTGTATCCTATGACAGTGGAGATGCTAAAACTATAGGCCTAGTTCTTGTCTAAGATGTTGGAGTTGCTGATGACTGAATCTTTTCCCCAACTTTTTCACTATGAGCCTCATCCAAAGTATCTATTTTCTCTTTCCAATTCAACATAATCTCTTCAAAATGATTCACCAAAGTGTTCATTTTTACAAAGAATGGATTGAAAGTATTTAAAGTATCATAATTGGGATCCATTTTCAAGAAAATATTCCAATATTTGTTGTAACCCATCTATTTTTTTTCCTATCTTCTTTGATATTTTTGTCATTTTTCATTCATAATTGGGTCCTTAAGGAAACTAAACTTGTGGTCAAGGGAGGATCCTTTTATTCTATCTTAGAGCATATTAGAAAATCCTTTTGCATTATTGTGTCTTGAAGTCTTAACCCCCAAATAGTAAGGTGTAAACACTTTGTCAAACTATATCCATCATCCTTTGGTGATCATAAAACATGGCACACATGCATAATCATGAAATAAGGAACATTTATCTTTCCTTATCAATTATTTCTCTTGTGTGCACCTAATTTTCCACATAACCTCAAAAAATCCCAATATCAATGATACATTGTATGGAAACCCATGATGCACTCCAATAAAATTTTATACTCTCAAGATAGTACTCATTGAATAAGGGATAATATATCCCCAATTGTGTGTAACTTTTAGGTCAAGGGCCCTGTTATTACGTCTCAAAAAATTATGCAGCTATACTAGAATCCTATGTGGGTTAACAGTTAACCTGAGCCTTCATCTTGAAGAAAAAAATTTATAAAATCTAACATAACAAGAATCTTTCTTATCCCAATAAATATGCATAATAAAAAACTTCATTAGCATCTCTTTTTCATCAATGGTTCTACTCAAATTTATAGATTCAACAAAGAAGTTTAAATTTCTAACAAGAACATGTGTGTATGCGGTAGGACCATAATTGTTCTTGGGTGAAACCATAGAATCTAGCACAATGAATAGAAAGTGGCCTTCAAGTGAGGAGAAAAGACATCAAGTAGAAAAGTTTCATCTAAACTTGGGATGATATAATATTTTATTTTTCCTTCTATGGCTTCATGAGAAGGGAGAAGATTTTCTCTAACAAAATCCCTCATCTTCTTGTATTCTCCCTTCACTGGGATCATAAAACCCAAAAAATTTCTAAATTTCATCTCTTTTATTCACTGTAAAATGTCTCCATTATTATCCTTTATTACCCTAATAATCAGGTTATATCTATCTACAATTTCCCTAAGTAAATCAATATCCATGAAAAATACTTGGCACAACCAATCTTCCTAAGTCACACTACCATGCATTTGAGAGAGGATAATCATTATTTCTCTTCCCAAACTATAAACTAAATATATATAATCTAGTCATCAACATTCTAGCATTTTCTACATTGTAGGTTTTATTAGTTAATCCATAACCTAGGATTTTACCCACCATGAAATTTTGTCCCTAATATTTTTCTATCATAGACAATTTCAATTGGTCCTAGAAATCATCATATTTATTCCTCTTCGAATAATTTAAGTTTAACCAAAATGATGTCTTTGGGCTACCATCATGAAAAAATAGGGTTTCAACTTTAATTTTTGAGAAATAGAGATGACTAGGACATGCTAGGAAATTGTAATCACAGCACAATTTTGGAAAAAATAAGGTTAACTTGATCAGTTTCAGAACCATATAAAAATTACTATCCTTCCTTCATATTTTAAACTCAATTCCTAATTCACACAACTTTAAAATAATTTCATAAATCTCATAATTACACTTACTATTTTATCACAAGAAAAACCCTAACTTCATGGTACAAGAGCTTGATTCACACTTCTTCAGCTCTAGAGATGAATTCTAAGCTTTCTATATGCTTAGGTAAAATTAAAAATGACATGAAATCAAACCTTTATTCATCTTAGAAGTATAACCAAAGTCTCATATGTTATTGATGTTCGCTCAAGCCAAAAAATGGTGCTAACTCTAATTTGAAACAAGTGTAAATTTGTTAGGAATAATGGTCCACAATACAAGTGAGAGGGGGGTGAATCAGTTATATGGAAGATTATTAAACTTTAAACTTTAAGTAGCAGAAATATCATATCCAATGAACACAATAAATCCCAACATAATAACATAATATTTTGGTGTCGGGGGAATCCTGTTAAAGGTAAAAACATCAGTGGGAATTAGCACCCACAAATGATGTACTTAGAGTATAGTATCCTTGTTAGATCATTTAGCCCTGTTAGGCACTTATCAAAAAATTACAATACATAGTCCTTGTTAGAGGACATACCCTATTAGGAGTCAACAAGAAAGGGAGGGCTCACTTTTCAAGGCTCACTACCCAAAGAGGGTTAAATCCACCTTTAGAACTCACTATTTGCAACACAAGTGTATATGAAGAAATAAACAATCTTTTTGAAATATTCAGTAGAAAATGTCTTTGCTTGATCAATTCCCATGAAGTCCACCAATAAAACTTTTCTCTACATACAATAGACACAAGCTCACAACTTTCACAATCTCTTTATTTCACCTTTGTCCATCCATATCTTTTCCAAAGACAAGACCTCTTATTTATACCTTATTACAATTCTCATGATCAGGTCATCCCATGAGCATTTCCTAATTAAAAATAATTACATAAACCATTGCTAAGATACACAGGGTATCTAAAAAAAGTATACAATGATTACATTACAATATTTAAGGACTGACATCCTTAATTTATGTTTTCCAAGAAAAATACATGCTACATCTCCTAAGTTGGATTCCAAATAGGTCTTCTCTAGAACACAGGCCAGAGCTAACATCACTAAGAATTATGTGCCTTGTGTTGACCAATGAACATCCTTTAGTACATTTTCTATCATCCCTCAAGATCACATAGCTTGAATCCATATCATCTAGAAGATATACCAGAAACATAGAGACTAACTCTGTCATTTCTCACTATCATAGTCTAGTAACTAGTCTTCACTAAAACATTAGTAACTCATCCAATATGAAACATTACATGATTTGATCTTGGATATAAGATCAAAACACCTTCCTGAACTCTCATCTGACTTTGCAGCATTTGAAACATCAGTATAGTATCCATACACTATGATAACCAGCTTGTTCTCCTCGCAGAAATATATGTTGACATTAGTGACAAAACACAAATGACAATAGTATGAGTGCTCATTCATTAACGTAGTGATTAAACATATAAAATGTCTCAATCACCTCCCCGTGCATTAGTAATATCCAAAAATCTCCCCCTTTAGAATTGATGTCAACATATGGGAAAATCCGTCATCCCAAAGTTATATCAATCCAAAGTTCTGCAACCAAACAATACTACATAGGATCTCCCCATATAGTAGGGATTTTCTCATAGAAACACTCATCCTTTGACAACAATGGAAAAGGGTGCGATGATTCATCAATTTTTTTCCAACATATTTCTTCCATGATCACTCCCCCTGAGGAGTAGATCCCTACATCTAGTCAAGAATATGATAAGGCTCTGAAAAACTCTAGACTAATGCATCTCTGCATCATTTAATTCTTACTGGGAGGGGCCTGAACCCACAACATTACTCTGAGATATTCAAAGGTATCTATTGGAAGTGACTTTTTAAAGATGTCTACAATCTTCTCTTTAGTACTAATATATTCTAATTTTATTTCCTTCTCTACCATCTTGTCTCTCAAGAAGTGATACTTGATAAAAATATGTTTAGTTTTAGAGTGCATCACTAGATTTTTTTTGACATATTCATTGTACTCATGTTATGACAATGGATAACCATGGGATCATAAAAATTTATTCCAATTTCTGTTAACATTTATTTCATCCAAAAAATTTGAGTGCAATTTATAGAAGCAACAACATACTTTGATTCAATAGTAGATTATTCTATACAATCTTGCTTCTTGCTTAGCCATGAAACTAACTTTTTCCCAAGGAAAAATGTACCACCACTAATAATTTTTATGTCATCAATGTTTCCTACCTAATCAAAATCAATATAATCATGAAGTTTAAAGCTATCATTTATGTCATACCATAAGCCATAGTCTATGGTTCCTTTTAGATATCTCAGTATCCTTTTCACAATAGCTAGGTGTGTTTCTTTGGGTTTAGCCAGATATATAGCCACAATTCTAACAGTATTAGCAATATCTGGTTTGGTGTGGGTTAGATATTCCAATCCTCAAACCATTGATCTGTATAGGGTCTGTAAAAAACCCTTTGATTCATCACCAACTATTAACTTATTACCAATCACCATGGATGTACCGACTGGTTTGCAGTCCTCCATTCCAAAAAAATTTAGCATTTCTTTAAGATATTTAGTTTGAGAAATCAAAATGCCATCTTTGCTCTGATTTATTTGCAGTTCAAGAAATAATTTCATTTCACCTATCATGGACATCTCAAATTAACTTTCCATTTCCTTAGAAAATTTCTTACATAGATCATCATTACATCCAAAGATAATATCATTAACAAAGACTTCTATTATCAAGATTCCATCTTCACTACTTATATACAAACTACTTTCATCATTACCTTTTTTGAATCCAATCTGAAGTAAGTACTTGTCTGAACTTGCATACCAAGCCCTTGGAGCCCTCTTTAGTCCATATAGTACCTTCTTCAATTTGCATACCATGTCTCTATCTTCAGATAGGGGAAATCCATCTGGTTGTTCTATGTATACTTCTTCTTCAAGATCCCCATTCAAGAATGTAGATTTTACATCCATCTGATACACCTTGAAGTCTTTATAAGCCAAGAATAATCTTACTGCCTCTATTCTAGCAATAGGAGCAAATGTTTCTTCAAACTCTATGTCATATTTCTTTGTTTCTTACGACAGTTCCTTCTTCATTCATTTTTTTCCTATTACATTTTTGTTTTTAGGTATAGGAACCAATTCCTGAGTGTTATTCTTCTTTATTTGATCTAACTCTTCCTTTATAGCATTTATCCAAGATTCATCTCTACATGCTTCAATTGTAGTCTTTGATTCAACTTGAGAAATCAAACAAATTTCTTCTCTAGCTTTTGATCTAGTCATTACTCCTTGATTAGAATCACCAATAATTTGATTTTGAGGATGGTTATTCTTTACATACCTCAGAGTTTTAGGAATCTGAGTAGCCTCACTTGTGTTAACATCACAAGTCTCTTTTTCACATTTTTCCTAAACAATTTTTTCTTCTTCTCCAACAACAATACCCTCTTTGATATCTATAATCTGATTACTGTCATAAATTTTTTCTTCTATCTGAAAATTTTCATTTATCCTTACATTGTTACTCTCAATCATCTTTCTTAATCTCAGATTGAAACATTTGTAAGCCTTGTTCTTGGTAGTGTAACCAAGAAAAATTTATTCATCACTTGTAGCATCAAACTTTCCTATCTCATCATCTATCTTAATATAACACTTGGGTATGTGCAGGATCAAGGTATGCCAAAAAGTGGCAATGTGAAAAAAATGTCCTGATTGGTAGACTCTATGAAAACAACTATAACTTTCAAATAATATAACATTTTTCAAATCTAAAATATACATCACATTCAATGCTTCACCTAATACAATAATAATAAACAATTATTTCAATTTGATGAAGTTTAGACTAAGTTAAGGTGGTCAGACATGAGAGATTTTATATTCAGGAAAATTTGTAGCAGAAAAATCATAATTAATTATTCACTTGGAAAAAAATATACATCACATCTAGACAGGAGTCTACTACTTTTATCTATAATCTTATAAAAAAATATCATCATTTGATTTTGTTTAATGTGGTCAGACATACACCTACTTATTATCTTTCTAGTCCTATTTGATAGACTTATTAAAAAATAGCTATAACTTTCAAACTCTATAACATTTTTAAAATCCAAAATATGTGTCACACTCTAGGATTTTCATACTATAAGAAAAATTTAAAAAACATTTCAATTTGATAAACTTTAGACTAAGTTAACATGGTCAGACACGAGATTTTTTGTATTCTAGAAAATTTGTAGAAGAAAAATCATAATTAATTATTTACTTGGACAAAAATTACAAAAAAATATGTCACATCTGGACATGAGTCTACTACTTATATCTATAATCTTGTAAAAAAAATATCATTTGATTTTGTTGAAGGTGGTCAAACATACACCTACTTCTTATTTTCTTCCTAAAATTTTCGTACTACTACAATGAAATTTGAATTTTTCAACATATAGATACATTATTTTTTAAAAATGATCTAGTATCTTCGAAACCAAATTTAATTTTGTACAGATTGTCTTATTACATATTTTTGATATAATATTTATAACTTGTTCAATTTTTTATGTCAACTTGCCTGAACCTGATTTTCTGAATTTTCTTTGTCATTTAAGGGCCTAGTTTGGCATACCATGATCCTACACATACCTAATTACTACCAAATATTCTAAAGTGTTTTATAGTAGGAGTATGATAAAACCATAATTCATAAGGAGTCATACTTGTACCTTCTCTTATTTGAATTATGTTCAATGTATACACTGTTGTCCCAATAGCCTCTCTCCAATGTACATGAGATACATTTCCTTCAAGCAAGATTTTCCGAGCAGCATCAAGTATAGTCTTGTTCCTTCTCTCTACTATCCCATTCTATTATGGAGTCCTAGGAGAATATGTCTATCCCTTTATTCCATTCTCTTCGTAGTATGAATTGAATAAGTCTAAAGTAATCTCTCCCCCTCTATCTTAGCTTTGACAGTACTTAATCTTTAAACCTAATTCATTCTCTACTTTTTCTTTGAACAATTCAAATTTATTAAATGCTTATGATTTTTATTTCAAATAAGTAACCCACATCATTCTAAAAAATTCATCAACAAAAAGTATGAAATACCTTTCACCATAGTATGATCTTGTCCTTGTAGGTCCACATAGATCTGTATGTACCAAATCCAACTTTCCTTTTGATGTATATGCTTTTATTTTGTAACTTCTTCTAGTCTATTTTCCATAACACATTCTCTGCATATAGTGTTAGATGGTTTCATAATCTTCAGCAAATCTCTTACTGCATTAGCCATACTTTCATTCACAACATTATCAGAATTAATATAAAAAATCTTCTATGCCATAACCAACAGTCATCAACCTTCACAACATAACAAGAGGCTCTAGAAGTATTTAATTCAAATACATTACCTCTAGATTTAGTACCATTTGTAATCATCTTACCTACTTTAATTATAATAACACATTTATGATTAGCACAAATTAATTGAAACTCTTTATCCATTAACTATCCAACACTCAAAAAGTTATGTTTCAGTCCATCAACAAGCATCACATTATCTATATTAGTCTTTCTAGCCAGTGTAATAGATCCTACGCCTATGATAGGTTTTAGAAATATTGTCTCCAAATATCAAAACACCACCATCATACTTCATTAATTTAACAAAATTGTTTCTATCTCCAGTCATATGATGTGAACAACCATTGTCTATTATCCATTCAGTTGTCTTGTCAACATGAGATACTAAAGCCTTTTCCTATTGGATATTTACCAACATGCCTGTGTTGGCTATATGCTTGTCATTAATGACAACATATAGTAAGAAACATGCATTATAGCTCCATGTAGTGAACCTTGAGTATATGTTGTAAGGATATGTTATCAGCATGATATCATAGATGCAAAGGTTAAATCTAAGTACACACAGTTGTTTAGTGGTTTGTGACAGTAGTGTTCCTTACAAAGTTACATGAAGAGTATTGTATGAGATTCTTAGAATGATTATGTCGGAGCATTGTGAATTTATATTTATGTTGTATACATGTTTTTGAAGCTATGTTCATGGACAAAGAGTTATTTGTGTAGTGCAAGCTAAGTTATGATGTTTCTATTTGCCAGTTCCAGTTTCCTCAGATTGTCTGATGGAGCCGACATTGTTTATATTATTTTAGCAGTTGCACTTATCATTGTGATATGCATGTTTGGTTTAATGTTTGTTGATGAGTTAAGAATGTTTTGTTAAGAGTGCATAGCATAATTCAGCTTGAGAAGAAAGTTTCAGTTAAATTAGTAGAGCTGATTGTGTGAAGCGATGCATCTACTCATATTGGGTTGGGTCATCCCTTTCTGTGTTGCGTGCCTAGTATAGCCATTGGATATGTTGTTGGAGAGTTATATTATTTCTCTAATATTATTTCAAGAAGGTTCTAATAGGCCAAATTTATTATATAATTTGGAGAAAGATACTTATAGCCAGTCAATTGTAATTGCTAAGCGTGGTTGAGAGAGTAGAGAAGAATATGAAAATATAGTAAGGCAATTAATCATCAGTTGAAGATCTATGTGAAGAAGAATAGAGCATATGCTATTCATTCAAACTGATCAAGATAGCAGGTCTACTTTTCAATTCACAAAGATTTAGATATAGTGTATATCTGTTATGTAAAAGGTTGAAACCTTCACCATTTGAGAAGTGTGCTCCCAGATAGTGTGTCCTCACCCCTAATAGGGATATTTATAAAAGACTCCTAATAGGGTCCAACCCTTGACCAAGTCATTGTACTTCATGCATTGTGATCAACTTCTAACAAGGATCATTATACTCTAGTGTAGTTTATAGTGGGTTCTAATTCCCACCAATGTTTTTACCTATTTGGGTTTCCCCATAACCAAAATTGAGGTGTTGTGTTAAGTGTTATCTTATTGTGTTTGTGCTAAATTTTATTCTATACTTGGATGAATAATTGAATCTTTTAGATAACTGATTCAACCCCCCCCCCCCCCCCCCACTCTCAGTTATCTTTTGGGACTATTCCTTGTTGGCAATTTGGCTAATGTGGATTCATAGATGTTGTCATTATGGAAACATATGATCTCTATTGAGAACACAAAATCTGGAATGCAAGTATGGCAAGTTGAAGGAAGAAATTGTCTAAGTATGGATACAGTGATCCTTACAGAGCACCCGATGAAGATTTAGTTGGCGACATCCACTGGAGGAATATTTTTCTTTGTGTAGTTAACTAAAGATTCTATAGAGTATGAGGATACCCCATCTCAATGCACATAAAGTTTGGAGTAGTACGGATGAAGTTATTTGAAGTTTACCGAAGACAATTTTTGTAGACAGAACAGTTTTGGAGACAGTATTAGCGAAAGAGTTAAGGGATTATTTTTTCTTGTCAAAATAATGACTTAACATTATGAAGGGATGATATCCTAGATGTTTACTCTTGGATAAACATTTTGGAAGATGACCATATAAAGTTATTAGCTCTAATAACTCATATATAAGGCATACTTGAAATGTAATGTAACAGTGAATATGTGATGTGTAAAAGAAAGAAAAGGATTACTTGCGATAGTTAAATATTGTGATAGCAGAAAAGGATATTGATGCTAAGTTGAAAGAAATACCATACTATAGTTAGAAACATTTTGTATTACCAGTTTGGGCAGTGAGCTCAGCTGGTGATCAGGTTTTGTAATCTAACTCCTAACAGGGTTAAGGCTTCTAACAAGGCCTAAAGTCCTTTAACTAGGACAGATCTACTATATATTGTAAATTGACTCTTAAAAGGGTCCAATATCCCTAACAAGATACTTTTGATTAGTGATATTTGTGGGTACCATCCCCACCAGGGTTTTCCCTTGGCCAGGGTTTCCTCGAGAACATATCATGTGTTATGAGTTCTTTCTATTTACTGCTATGTTTGTTAATCAGCTTGATAATCTTTGTATGCACTAAAGTAATCTGTTATATCCATAAGTGGGAAAAAGAAAAAGTTTTTGAAATACTGATTCACCCCCCTCTTAGTATTTCCTATTTCTAACAATTGGTATCAGAGCACAGTTACTCAAAGAAGGAACATTCAAGGAAAGCTTAGCAGGTTGAGTAAGATCTCTATGGATATGTATCAACTTTAGAATAATATTGAAGAAGCTGTTGAACAGATTGATATGCTTACTAATGAAAGAAATTCCTTAAGAAGAAAGTATGAAGATGCAAAGAATGCTATTGACAAATTAAAAGGTAAGATTGAAGATTTGAAATCTGAAAAGAAATTTGATATGCTTGTTGAAGATTGTGATGAATTAGAAAAATAAAATGAGATCCTTAAGCATGAGTTGAAGATAGTAAATCTGAAGCTTAGTATGAAAGATGGAAATTTGAGATCTGATAATGAAAAATTGAAAATTGAGAATAAAGATCTGAGATCAAGACTTGAAAAGGAAACATTTGAATTTGAAAAAGTAAAAGTGCAGTATGTGGAACTTGAGAAGTATAATAAAATTGTGAAAGGTGAATTAACTCAATCTAAACAACAACTTGAAAGGCTATATTCAAATAGTGATAAGACTGAAAAACAAATTTCTTTTGAAGAACCTTTCTTTGATAGGACTAGATTTGGATTTAGTATGTTTAGAACAATCCATGAAAGTAAGAAGCTAGATCTGAAGACATCTGAAAGTGTGGAGGAAATGAAGCTAGATGTGAACACAATGGAAAGAATAAACTCAATCTACATGAAGCACCTAATTGATAAAGTCAATGACAGTGTGAAGCTTGTATTGAAGACTTTTTAGAATATTGTTAAGAACAAATCAAGGATTCCTCAATCCTTAGTTGAAAAGCATAAAGATGACATTTGTTTTATGGTAGACACTGATTTCACCTACATTGAAGTAGTTGAGCCTAGAATGGAATTCATAGACCCTCTTGGCTATGAAGTATCTAAAGCAAAAATAGTAGGATATGTGAGTAGACTGTTAAAGTGTGAGTTGGATGGTCATGAAAATAGGTTTGGAACCTATGAAGAGAATTTCAATTCTACAATAAATTTGAGAGAAAAGAAGCAATCTAGTAGGAGAGTTGAATCTACTATGAAGAAAATACTGAAAGAATCAGGTATGTCAAGTCATGAGTTTGACATAGCTAAGAAGACTGCAGAAGCCTTGAAGCAAAGTGAAAATCTTGTAATTTCACTTGAGGCATCTAGTGCAGACCCTATTGATCCTATTGTAGTAAAGGTAAAAGTTGAAGTACCTGAAAAAGATGAAGGAGATAAATCTTTTTCTCCTATTCCTAGCAAAAGAATAAAAATGAGTGCAATAGGACCGGGCAAGAGACAGCAAGTGATTGTACCACCTGTACCTAGAAAAGTAGCAGTAATTAAAGATGATGAAGAAATTTCAATCAAGAAGAAAACTTGGAAACCAAGAATTGAAAGAGTTAATGAAGATATATTGAAGCATGGAGACTTCACTAAGTTAAATAAATTCTATGATCTATATGGATCATTTGACAGATTGAATTTTGAAAATGCAATTATTACACATATGATTGTGACAGATAAGAAACTTAGCACTATTCATGGTAAGATCCCAGAAGATTTGTATAACAGACTTGTGAATAGAAAACAAAGAGCACAAGAAGAGGACATAAAGATGAGAGAACATGTAATCAGACAGTTCTGTGAAGTTAAGGATGAAGATCATTCGAAGAAATTCTTGAAGTCTCTTGGAACTTTATTGAGAACTAAGAGAAGAACAATCCTTATAATGGGAGGCAAAAGGAGGAAGTACAGAAAGAGACTGAGCAAGCAGTAATGCAAGTTCTTGCAAATATAGTTGCAGGAAAGCATGTTGAATCAGATCCTCGACAGAAGCAATCAGAGGAGCCGCATGCAGAGGAAGTTGGTATTGAAGAAGTCCCATATTCTTCACATATCAATATTGGGAAAGAATCAATGGACATTGAAGGAACCAAAGTGACACTAGAGTCAGATGATGTAGCATTTCATGATCTAGGAAACATTATTGACAATTTGGCTTTAGAAGAGCAAGAGAAGATTACAGAATCAGAAAAGGATACAGAGGCAGTGGAAGCATCAGTTGTATTAGAATTAGTTCTAGCAGAGCAGACAGTTAAAGGTAAACAGATTTTTACATAGGTCACTACCCCTAGTGCACCTAACAGTAAGAACAAACAAATTGGTTCAATTTTTGAAGACCTTGGAAAAGAGGTTGAAGATGATGATCAGCTTGAGTTCATCACATCTCTTAATAAAATTATTGGAAAGAATAAGAAGGTGAAGGACCTTGAAGGAAAAGTTAGAGTTTTGACAGAGAAACTTGAGAGTGTGATCAACACTAAGGTATTTGAATCAGATTCACTTGAGAAAGCTAAAATAGTAATAAACTCTTTTGACTCTGAATTTTCTAACTTAAAGGATATTGCCAGAATAAAAGTTCAGGAAGACTTTGAAGCAGAAATGCAACAAAATTTAAGTGTAAATATTCATAATGATATTGGTAATTTGGATGTATGCATAAAGAATTTGAGGAAACATTTTGAGACTAGAAAGAATTTGTATATACAATGCACAAAATTAGAAATTCTAACAGTTGAAGAAGATAAGAAGATCAGAGAGAAGATAGATGCAATTACAGCTGAAACAAACACCTTGACAAGCCCAAATGTAAAGATAAGTTCTGTAGAGAAGAACATAAGGAAGTTAAATGATGAAATCAAAATGTTAGCAGAGGAGAAGAACAGAAAGATGATTAGGATTAACATCTTGAGAGAGCATATCTCAATCAAGACCTCAATTGTTGAAGACCAAATTGAGCAGTGTCTTTTAGCAAAGACATCTTTTCAGAAGTTTAGCTTTAATTCCCTGCAAGCTTGTTAAACAGTAACATACAAATTGAGTACTCTAATCAATGTTGTTGAATCCATCAGGAAGATATGGGAGAAATATTTTGAATCATGGAAGTCAGAGTTTGGTGACTGTGTTGCAAGTCTACTGGCTTTGCAATAGCTAATAACAAGGTATAAAGTTTTTTTTGAAATTTTTGTACACCCTATCTTTGTCATTGTTGTCAAAGGGGGAGAGATAGCAGAAAATTGAAAATATTTTGAGGAAGGATACTCATAAGGGGAGCTATTCTATGGAGTACAATATTGTGTATGTGTTGTATAACATTTGGCCACAATTTTGTGTAAATACTTTGAAGTTTTGTTTGCACACTTAGCCAATTTTCCAATATGTTGCCACCAATGACAAAGGGGGAGATTGTTGGCAATTTGGCTAATGTGGATGCATAGATGTTGTCATTATGGAAACATACGATCTCTATTGAGAATGTAGAATCTGGAATGCAAGTATGGCAAGTTGAAGGAAGAAATTGTCTAAGTATGGATACAGTGATCCTGACAAAGCACCCGATGAAGATTTAGTTGGTGACGTCCACTGGAGCAATATTTTTGTTTGTACAGTTAACTAAAGCTTCTACAGAGTATGAGGATACCCCATCTCAGTGTGCATAAAGTTTGGAGTAGTACGGATGAAGTTATTTGAAGTTTACCGAAGATAGTTTTTGCAGACATAACAGTTTTGGAGACAGTATTAGCGAAAGAGTTAAGGGATTATTTTTTCTTGTCAAAATAATGACTTAACATTATGAAGGGATGACATCCTAGATTTTTACTCTTGGATAAAGATTTTGGAATTTGACCATATAAATTTATTAGCTCTAATAACTCATATATAAGGCATACTTGAAATGTAATGTAACAGTGAATATGTGATGTGTAAAAAGAAAGAAAAGGATAACTTGTGATAGTTATAAATTTTGATAGCAGAAAAGGCTATTGATGTGAAGTTGTAAGCAGTACCATACTAGAGTCAGAAACATTTTGTATTACCTATTTGGGTAGTGAGCTCAATTGGTGATCTGGTTTTGTAATCTAACTCCTAACAGGGTTAAGGCTTCTAACAAGGCCTAAAGTCCTTTAACCAGGATATATCTACTATATATTGTAAATTGAATCTTAACAGGGTCCAATATCCCTAACAAGATACTTTTAATTAGTGATCTTTTTGGGTACCATCCCCACCAGGGTTTTCCCTTGGCCAGGGTTTCCTCGAGAACATATCATGTGTTATGAGTTCTTTCAATTTACTGCTATGTTTGTTAATCAGCTTGATAATCTTTGTATGCACTAAAGTAATCTATTATATCCATAAGTGGGCAAAAGAAAATTTTTATGAAATACCGATTCACCCCCCCCCCCCCCCTCTCAGTATTTCCTATTTCTAACATTCCTAACAATTGGTATTAGAGCCAAGTGCCACAAAGAGAAAGTTTAACAACTTGATGTTGATCAGAAGGTGTTCTTTAGAAAAGAAAGTCCTAAGTTTGATGGAGAGAATTATCTAGACTGGAAGAACAAAATTAAAAAACATTTGCAGTGTATTTTTTTTGAGATTTTTGAAGTAACTACTCAAGAAGTCCAAATTCCCTCTCTAAAGGATCTTGCAAAAGATGATGCAACTATAAAGAAAAAGTAAATTTTCACTCAAAATGCAATTTCCAAAGAAGCCCTTAGAAGTTCCTTATCTGAGAGTGAGTTTTCAAAGATCAAGAAAGTAGATAGAGCCTGCAAAATATGGAAGCACCTAGAAGACATTTTTGAAGGAGAAATCTGAGCCAAGAATGCACGCAAAAAGACAAGCAAGAAAAGATACAATACTTTAGAGATGCTACCTGATGAGAATATTAGAGCCTACAATCAAAGAATTAATGAAGTGGTTACGTGAATTAGAAACAATGGTGGAGTAATCTTAGAAGAAGACATAATGGATAAGTTGATGACTACTCTGACAACAGAATATGAGAGAAAGATAAATGTCCTAGATGAGACTATGTAGTTTTCAAAAGACTTCAAAAGAGAGACCTTAATTAGAAAAATTTCAGCATTTGAGCTATCAAGATTGAAGATAGAGCCTAAAAGTGAAACAACATTCAAAGCCTTAGTCTATGCTAAGAAATCCTTGAACACTTCTGGTAATTTTGATAATGAAGATAAGGATAAAGAACTAGATAATTTTAATGCTATGATTGCTAAGTAAGAAAGAAAGAAAAGGAAAAGGAAAATATGAAGGTCGGTTACCATTTAAATGTTTTTCATGTAACAAGATTAGTCAATTTGTATCTAAGTATCCTACAAGAGTCAAGAAGTTTAAAACTAATTACAAGCCCAAGTATAAAAAATAATGTTACTATGCTAAAGATGGAGTATCATATGAAGATTTAGTAGAAGATGAAATTCAATTCATTTCTATTGAAGACATGGAGAAAATGTTTGATGAAATAAATATTGAAGATGAAAAGAAAGTACAAGAGCTAGGATTGATTTCACAAGCAGACATTAGAATAGACTGGATCATTGATAGCAGTTGTTCACATCACATGAAAGGAGATAAAGATAGATTTGTACATCTAGATAAGTACAAAGGAGACATGGTTAGATTTGGAGACAACACTCCTAAACCTATCATAGGTAGAGGAGCCATCACCTTGGATGGAAAGAATAGCACTTCTGATGTTCTACATGTTGATGGTTTACATCATAACCTACAAAGTGTTGGATAGTTGCTTGACAAAGGATATCATTTGGAATTTGAGAAAAATAAGTGCATCATTAATAAAAAAAAGGAGTAATTATTGCAGCAGGTTCAAAGACAAAAGGTAATTTTTTCAAATTAACCCTGAAGGAAGTTTTTTTGTTTCTAAAGTAGATGATAGTTGGTTATGGCATAAAAGGATATGTCACATCAACTTTGATAATATAGTAAAGATAATCAATGTAAAGGAAGTTAGAGACCTCCCTAGTATTGCAAAACTAGTTGATACAATATGCAGGGAATGTGTGATGGGAAAACATGTAAGGAATTCATTTAGAAGCAAGCATGATTTGGGAGAAAACAAATTGGATCTAGTGCATAAAAAATTATGTGAACCAACTCAAACAAGATCATACTATTGTGAAGGGTACTTTATTCTATTTTTGATGATTATTCTAGAATTATGTGGGTTGCATTCTTAAAAGATAAATCTGAAGCATTTGAGAAATTGTAGATATTAAAAGATAATGTAGAAAATCAGTCTTGATTGAAGATAAAATGTCTAAGATTAGAAAGAGGAGGAGAATTCACCTTTGATAGATTTTATGAGTATTGCGAAGAACGAGGGATAAGGGATAAAGAGATAGCTAAGTGCACCTAGAACCCCTTAGTAGAATGGAATTGTAGAAATAAGAAATAGGACCATACTTGACATAGCACACACTATCATGATCGAAGGAAAATTTGCACACACCTATTGGTGAGATGCAGTCAATACTAAATTCTCTACTATCAACAGAATTCAATTGAGGCAAGGTGTAGACAAGATACCTTATGAGCTATGGTTTGGGAGTGTACCTACAGTCAAATACTTTAGAATCTTTGGAAGAAAGTGTTACATCAAGAGAGATGAAGCTATTGGAAATTTTAATGCAAGAAGTGATGAAGGTATTTTTCTTGGTTACTCTACTAAAATAAAATCTTATAGATGTTTTAACTTAAGATTGAAGAAGATCATTGAAAATACTCATGTAAATGTTTAGATTTTAAAATACCACCACAACTTGGGCATTAGGGCTTAATGGTATCCTATCCTAACAATGGAAACCTTCTCAAGTTGTTGGTTGACTCTGATTATGAAGGAGTCTCCAGATTTGTTAGAAGAAATAAGAGAATGCAAACAAGATAAAAAATAATCCAAGAAGTGAAGTTTAAGAAAGATTTTACCATAAACCAAATGTGAGAGAGTGTTGCAAGATCAAACACCGAAACCAAGATAGTACTCCAAAAATCCAACAAGAGCCAAGAGATTTTTGTAAGGGGAAAAGAAAATAAAAACCCCTTTGTGTATTATGAATGAGGCATGAAAAGCCTAAAGAGAGAGAGAGAGAAATAATATGAGCAAGAAGCTCAATACAATATGATAGAACTACTATGCAAGAGGAGAGAAATTGTGTGAGAGAATTGTGAGAAAATTATGTCAAGTGTGTGGAGAAATATCTCTTTAAGTAGAGATGAGTGAAGAAATTTGCATGTAACTCCCTATGTGCATGAGTGTCAGATTCATAATAGTGTGTGCCAAGTGTGAGCATCTTCATAAGGAGGAATAAACTATTTTCCTTATTAAAGGAATTACAAAATATGAGTTGTCCTCCCACTTGGACTAGAGGACAAAATTACATGTAGAGATTCCTTTAGGAATATCCTAAAATAAATAAAGGAAGATACCTTGGTTTATCCTCAAATTAAATAAAAT
Organism: Chamaecyparis obtusa; assembly: GCA_027943335.1. Lineage (NCBI taxonomy): Eukaryota > Viridiplantae > Streptophyta > Pinopsida > Cupressales > Cupressaceae > Chamaecyparis > Chamaecyparis obtusa. The sequence goes on from BSBK01005003.1 coordinate 74,780, forward strand.
AACCAAGGAAAGATTACTAATTCTAACACCCCCCTTTAATCTTTACTTGGGGTGATTACATCAATGGGTATTAAACCCAAAATTTACAAAAAATCTGCAACTTGATCTTCAATATAAGGAAGAGATGTATTGTCTTCAAATATGAAAGTAGTCTTCCATATGTTGTACATGCATCTTTTGTAGAGCCAAGAGAAGTGGATGGTTCCTTTAAATGTGTTCAAGTGGAAGAATATCCACATCTTTAAGTAGACATGTGATTCATAGGATTTGTGTGAATGAATTGATGTCTGAAATTTTCCTTGAAGGATCACCTAAAACATAGAGGAAAGAACAAGAACAAAAGGCAAACTATCCACAAGTAGAATATCATATAACATTCAAGTTAGTGAAAATATGAAAATTTTGCATGAGATTTTATCAAAAAAGAAAAGAAACTTAAAATGAAATCAAGATAAATGAAATGGTCAACAATCCACTCTCCTATCTCAAAATAAACATACTAATGCACAAAAGACCACAAACAAGGCCGACTAATGAAATATGCATCAACACTACATCGATCTCATGGATATAGATAGTCCATTAATGAGTCATCACTGCAAGTGTATGGGTGATCAGTCCACAACCTACATAACTCACGATCTAAGAAATGAAGTATGTAAACACATCATCACATTAGTAAGTTTATAAAGAGAAATGAGAGAGATAAAATCATAATTCAAGTAGGACATCAAGAACCAAAATCAAGGAGACATAATAATCTAAAAAACCATTAACCAAACAAATATAGACATATGCTATATAATAATTTGAACTAAGGATTAAGAGAGAGAAAAAACATATTTCCTTCCAAGTATAAGAGATATCCAACAAACTTTAGGAAAAATTTCAAGAGCACCATCCTCACCATGAGAAAAAAAAAACCAATGGATCAAGTTGATAAACATCAATTGAGTAAGTGCATCCTAGTGCAACTTACAAATGAAACAAGTTGATAAACATCAACTGAGTAAGTACATCCTAGTGCAACTTACAAATGGAACAAGTTGATAAACATCAACTAAGTAAGTGCATCCTACTGCAGCTTACAAATGGAACAAGTTGATAAACATCAACTGAGTAAGTGCATCCCAGTGCAAGTTACAAATGGAACAAGTTGATAAACATCAACTGAGTAAGTGCATCCTAGTGCAACTTACAAATTAAAACAATGGATCAAATTAAACTTATAAATGATGCAACTAAGTGCATAACAGTAGATCATATAAAATATGAAAGCAAGTAATGTCCTTGATAATTAGCCATTGGAAGACAATGTTGAAAGATTACTCACAATACTTGAACAAATTAAATTTGAGCAACATCAATGATATAAAGTAACAATTTAATATACTAAAGAAAGAAATACCCCCTAAAGATGCACCAAACCACCTTAAAAGGGTTGGTAACATTACGATGAATTGTAAATGCATGGCGAAATTGATTACCATTATCCTTCACAAAATTAGATGGTTGATTCATGGGCCTTTTATCCTTTTTCTTTTTAAAACAGGTATTAGTAACATGACCATCTTTTCCACAATAGGTACAATGGGGTCTTTGATGATTTGAGTTATGATTGTTATTGTGATTATTGCTACCATTATGATGGGTATTGTTATGATTATTATAGGTGTTACTATGATACTTATTATTATTAAAGGTATTATTATTATACGAGCTAGGATTTTGATTTCGATATTTAGACGTAAAAGCATGTTCAAAAGATCTAAGAGTACCAAATTGCAACAACTTAGCTTCCTCTTGACATAAAAGATTTTGAAATATGCCATAAGTTAACCGAGGAGCTAAAGTAGGAATAGAAAGTTGTGAATGAATGTTAGTAATAAATTATTGAAATTCTTTAGGAAGACACTTCTTGAGAATAATAGTAATTAATCTAATATCACTTAAAGTAACATTCACACCATTTAATTGAGTCTTAATAGCATCAAATTTAAGAAAAAATTCATCCATATTTTTAAAGTCAATATACGTGAGGTCTTCCAAGTTGTCTTGGAGCTGAATCTTATGTGATTTGGTGGAGCTATCATAGGTTTGTTGCAAAATGGCCCATGCTTGATCAGCTTCAGTGCAATGTCCAATCAAGACATACAAATCAGGAATAATCGAAAGACCAATTAATCCAAGAGCTTCTTCATTTTTAACTTGCCATGCATCTTTGTCAATTTCAGAAGCAAAGGCAGTTGGTTCAATAGTGGCATCTGTAGCAACTTGCAGTAAATGTTTAAAATGAAAAATGAAAGAGATGTGTGTTTTCCATTGATGATAGTTAGAGCTATTTAACTTGATTTCTGGAATTAGAGTAGACATTTTTATTATATATAAATGATTAAATTAACTTTAGAAAAGTGAGGTACAAAGAATATCTAGAGATAAAGAACAAGAAAAAAATAAATTAACTCTAAGGTTAAGTAACCTTTGAATAAAACAAATTGGATTCTTTTTTAAACAAAATTATTAAATATTTTAAAATAAAGAAGATAAATTGATTAAAAATTGAATTAATAGTGTAATCATGAATAAACAAGTATTAGAGATAATGTATTGATGTTAATTAAGATTTGTTTATACAAATTTATAGAAAAAAAAAAAAATTAAATCAAAAGCTATTGTTAAAAAGAATTGATTTGACAAATTGAATTGAAAGTTAACAATATGAATTTAAATTAGTATCAATATAATAAACTAATTTAAAACCAAGATAACATTTAAATATAAAATTAATTTAATTTTTAGATTTCAACAAATTAATTTAAAAAAAAAACAAACAAACTAAAAATAGCAAAGGAAGAGAATGGATTCCCTGCAAAAAAATTATATAATGAATAATGATCAAAAACTCAGGAATATAATGATATTTAATAAATAACTAATATTAGAGTTGCAATGATGAAATAAAGTAATGATGAAAACTGATATAAACTAGAAGAATGTTATGATGAAAAATCTGCAACAACAATTATGTTAGACAGAAAAAGAAAATGCAGGTCGGAATAAACTGTCATGAAAAATATAGTCTCGGTACGGGAGGCATATATCTCAAATGAACAATTGGATTGAGCTAATTCTTGGATATTTTTGAGATAACCTAATTATCTAGAATCTGACCAAAGTGATCTTCTAAATATGTCTTCGTTCAAAAGATATAGGTGTTGGAGTGAGGTACTTTCAAAAATGAAATTAATTTATAACAAAGAGTAATATATCATAGGTTAATTTATAACAACAAATATATATCAGAGATAAACAGAGAAGATGAAATAAAAGATATTAGATTTAAGATCAAATTTAAAGGTTAGAATAGATATAATTAACAAGAATCAAAGTAATCAGCAATGAAAATTAGATTAGAAGCATAGAAAATAGATTTAAAATGAGAAATCAACATATTAGAGAGTTATATACTATCAAGATATAGAAAAGATTTATTTTAACCAGCAAAGAGAATGAAATAAGAAAAGAATTTTTTATTTGATACAAATGAGAAATGCCTGCAAAAAGAGTAAAATATATGCATGCAAGGGATTAAAAATCTCAAAAAAAAATGAGTGAGGCCTGCAACAAGTGAAAAAACCTGCATGCACAAGATTTTAGAAAACTGAATAGGAAAGGTTAGATGAAACCAAATGAAATAAAGATTGGGTTTGGCGGTGAGCAGACCAAACCAAAAAAAAATATTTAAAAAACTAAGATACTATTTGGTGGCAAGCCTTCCAAAGAGGGTTAGAGAAAAAAACTTAATAAATAAAAAAGTGAGAGTTGCAAAAAAAGTTAGATCTATAAGATAAAACTTGAAAAAACTTGCTCCTTTGAATGTCATCTTTCTACAAAACACTTAAACAAGGATTAGTAGCTAGCTCTGATACCATGTTAGAAGAAATAAGAGAATGCAAACAAGATCAAAAATAATCCAAGAAGTGAAGTGCGAGAAAGATTTTACCATAAACCAAATGTGAGAGAGTGTTGCAAGATCAAACACCAAAACCAAGATAGTACTCTAAGAATCCAACAAGAGCCAAGAGATTTTTGTAAGGGGAAAAGCAAAGAAAAACTCTTTTGTGTATTATGAATGAGGCATGAAAAGCCTAAAGAGAGAGAGAGAAAGAATACGAGCAAGAAGCTGAATAAAATATGATAGAACTACTATGCAAGAGGAGAGAAATTGTGTGAGAGAACTGTGAGAAAATTGTGTCAAGTGTGTGGAGAAATATCTCTTTAAGTAGAGATGAGTGAAGGAGTTTGCATGTAACTCTCTATGTGCATGAGTGCCACATTCATACTAGTGCGTGCCAAGTGTGAGCATCCTCATAAGGAGGAATACAATATTTTCCTTATTAAAAGAATTACAAAATATGAGTTGTCCTCCCACTTGGACTAGAGGACAAAATTACATGTAGAGATTCCTTTAGGAATATCCTAAAATAAATAAAGGAGGATACCTTGGTTTATCCTCAAATTAAATAAAACAACCAAGGAAAGATTACTAATTCTAATAGGATTCTAGGTCGGTTCCTATTTGATCTGGAAATATCACCTCCTGATTGAAAACTTAGTGGGAAAAGGTAAAAGGAAACTTTAAAATTGAAAAGGGAAAAAGGCAGTGATACACAAAAATGAATTCAAACTTTTCTTGGAAACTAAAACAATAACCCCAATTCATATATCAAAAGCTTGACACCTTGAATCACTGATCAACATATAGGTTAATTAGACCTTACTACTAGGGTATAGACCACAATTAGCTCAATCTATCAACAAGCTTACATATTCTACAGAAGGCTTAAATTTTTCTCACCTAGAGGAGGAATAAGAAACATTCACTTCTCCTAGATACCAAAAATGAATAAACACTTATGAAGAATGATGAAAACAAGATTTGATTCAATACTCAAAATATATGGAGAAATATAAAATCTGCTTTATTATCCTTGAAAAATCTGACTAGAAGGTTACAAAACAAGACCTTAAAGCATCCAGGAATGAAATGCTCACTTTCAGCCTCTTCTTCAAAATTTACAACCCCCTTAACCGATTATCAAAATCAATTTTATATCTCTCCTGTGCCTTCAATTCGAAACTAGAATCCATCATTATTTTCCCTAAATTGGCCTTAATTCATTCCAAAAACTAAGCCTAAACATGCCCTAACATATGCACTAAATGTTGGTTTCTTTTAAAAATAAAGATATAAATCCTTTTACAAAATTTAACCAACATTTTAAAATATTTAATATTGAATAAAATTTAACATAAGTATAAGGTCAACCTATGAAAGATCTAAAATTAAGGAAAAATATCCTAAGTCTAACAAATTCTAAGTGTTAGAGGGTTGACATGGCCACCTCAAGCACTTGCATATTATGCGGAAAACAAGACTGTGTGTTGGAATTTTAATCTTTGGGCTTTGTAGGATGTAGACAGTTGCAATTAAGGCATTGAATTTGATTTTAGTCTAGATCCCAAATACTCAAAACTCTTGGCCATTCTCAGTCTTAGCATTTTATCATTCACCATCTCTGAGAAAAATATGGAAAAAACCCTAACTCGTGAGAAAAACTCTACAAAAAATTTGGCATATGGCTTGGCTTCACTAGCATTTAACAAGATCTCTATGTATTGAGAGGTCTCTAGCATCATTCAAACTGATCCTGAACTGAGAGTTTTGTTATTTATGAGCTCATTTTTTCCTCTTTGTGATCTGGAGATCACTTGTCATAATTTCAGGCCATGTTTACTAATTTTGATTGCAAGCTTGAAGCTTGGCTATGTATGTTTATGCTCAACAGTAAGCTTGGCCTCTAACTCATTCTAGGCATGTGGCTGGTTATACAACTATGAGTTGGGCTCTTTGGTTTTGATATGAACTTGACCCTAGATGTTTATTCTTGAATCATGACCTATGACTGAAATTTGGGCTTGTTGTGACTAGAAGATGTCTTTGGCTGAGAACCTAACTTGAGTCTTGAGCTCAACCATGAGTTGTAACTAGTCTTCACTTGGCTTCGAGTCTGAACATATTTTCATGGTAAGCGAGAACCCTTCTATCTAGTGTAATTCTGACATGAAATCTAGTTTCCCTTTTCTGATATGGGCTTTTCTCTTTGATAGTGTTCGAACTCCTCCATAATCTTCAGGCTTTGAACTGAAGCAAAACTTCTGCAATCTCAGATTAGTCAGAGTTGTGGTTGAATGATGTGGACTTACCAAGATGTGAACTCGGTCTAGAAGCTTGGCATATTTCAACCATAGCTTTGGACCAAGCCACTAATAACTGTAACTTATTCTAAAGCTTGGACTGGAAGACACAAGCTCTTGACTAAAATTTGATTTAGCCTTTACTTGCAGATAAGTACTTCATTCCCTCCATTTTCTTTGAACTGGGCTTTTGTTGTTCACATATAATCAACTTAGCTTTTAAAAGAACCATGTCTATAGCTTGTAGATGTGTCTTGTGTACACACATTATTTCATGTCTTTTCTTTTGATGTGTATATGATAATAATAAAAATGATAGCACTATTTTCAAGTTTCAATCACTAAATCAACATCTGCTAGTATTTTTAAATGAAAACCCACCATTGTTTAAGCCCGTGGCATAACTAGAGCTATGATTTGGAAAGCTAAACTCGGACTAGTCAATTTTTACTAGTCCTTTTTAATGTTTCTCATAGCTCCTTCAATTAAAATAAAGAACTCTATGACTCAATCACTATTATACTGGAAATACAAACTTACTGTAAACGAAAACCACCATCATGCTCACTATTTTTTGTATCATTTACCACCATGTTTTTAAGCTCCTTTGAATGAAAGTTTTTGTCTGATGTTGCATATCGAACCACTTTTTTGGAAGCCGACTCCTTGCATAGTTAATGTACACCAGTCTTCATTACATAGTAACACACCAGCATTGGTTTGTAGAGTTTCACTGTTAGAAAATAGTGACCATTCCAATGTTCTTTATTTTCACCAGTCATTTTTTCATGGTAACCTGAGCATACAAAATACAACTATTTCTTGTGCACCAGTCATTTTCTCATTTCAATGTGCTTCAACTAAATAAAATAAAGTGTGGTCTACAAGATCAAAGGATAACTATTTTTTAAAATTTACCTTTCAATACAACATTGGACCATGTTTTTGATCTTTATCAGTCATTTTTTGAAAATTGCTTTGCTACATTGATGACAATGAAATTCCACTTAGCTTATTTTCATAAACACCATGCTTGATCATAGTCCTTTCCTCTTTTTAATGCTAGAAATGAATCTCTGATGGTGTATATGAATCTTTATCACAAGAAATGCAATAGGATGAAAAATGTTTGTTTATTTATCTAAGAAGTTCGAGCACGCGCTCGTGACATTCAAAGACATCAAAATGAAATTTGATGGAGTTCAAGTATGGGCTTATGACATCCATCAAATACACATTGTAAACATTTTTATGACATTTAAGGTTAATTCTTTAGCATTTCTCAGTCTTTATACTATTGAATCTTGGTAATTGAACATAATTGTTTTGAAGCAATATGACACTTTGTTGTAGCATCTTGTAGGGCACTTTATACTGCATCATCTTCTTTGATTGTAATATGAAAAATTATCATCTTTGAGCACTAAAATTTATTTTGTTAAGATTTTCAAACAACAATAGTGTAATCTTGTTAGGTTAGTGAACATAATAAATAATTTAGTTTACGAAAATGCCAAAAAGATGACACTTATGAATCAATATTCAGGTTAATGTGTTCAGTAATCTAACAAGGTCCTACTGATTTTGAAAAGGTTTCTCAGTTACAAACACTAAGTATCTTTCATTCAGATTTTTTGTTTTAAATATAAGAACAACATACATCAGAATGACCATTAATAGTAAAAGCTTTCATATTTTTTTTATTAAGAAAAGTCCCTTTAATACTATCTTTCAGTTAGTGTTGATGCACATTTCCTTATTGTATTGAATTACTAGATAGATATGTAGTTTTGAAAAATTTGATTATTGTATGATGTTTTTGTTTCATGCATTGCTTGGATCTAGTTGGATCTAACATTGTTTTCTCTCTCATAATGTAGGTGAAAACCCTAAAGACCTAGTGAGATGAAGACCTAGACCCAAAGACCTAGGACCTGACAGACAACCAACTGACAACATACAGACAACATGGCAATGTATGGGACCCCTACTCCATACTTCTATCATGCTTTCTATTCTAAAAATGTACTCTTTTATTGACATGAAATATGAAAGAATACGTGTATACTACATTCAGTTTGAATGCACAATGTAATGATCAATTATGAATTTGAAAAATTGAAATGTGATCAATACTTAGAGTCCAATAATGAAATATAATGATGAATATAATAATGAAACGTTAATTAACAATACATGAAAGATAGTGTTAATTGGACCCTAAAAATTCAATCTTTTCCTATTTGTGTTTATTCTTTTGTATGCTATAATTTTGGATAACATTTTTGGTGACTTCTGCTGGATGTCTACCTACTAGACATGACCTACAAACCTTATCATTGGGCAATGGAGTCAGAAAATCAAAACTCATGAATGCAACCTTTATTGAAATGAAAATGCATCTAATTTACACTCATGCTACCTAAAGACCTAGTGCTTGGAAAACACTTATTAAAAAAGAAACTAGACCAAACCTATCCCTCAAATAAAAGCTTGAGGTGGATTCCATTAATTGGAATCTACAGAACTTCTCCATCTTTTGTAGATAGCTAGAGGGCATTATTTTCTTTACATTCTATAATGACAAAAGGGGTTGATCAAAAAATTTCAAATTTGTCATGTTGTCCTAGCCTACTCTTCAATACATCCCATTTTAGTACTAAATCACCCTCATTGAAATTTATGGGTGTAGGTTTCTTGTTAAAAGACCTTTTATTCTAATTCTGCCTCAACTCCATGTTTTTGAATGCTCTTCTCATTTGTTTTCCAAGATGTAATAGTTCAACATATCTCAAATTTAGAGAATCTTCCTCTTCAAAAAGAAACATTTGATCAGCTAGCTGTAAAGCTGGAAACTCAGTAGAAATTGGCAATCTTGCCTCCTTACCATAAACCAGAACATAGGGTGAATTCCCAATAATATGTTTTGGTGTGATTTTATCAAGCCATAAGGCTACCTTTAGTTTTGAGTGCCAATCTCTCTTGTTCTCCTGCAAAGACTTTTTGATAATCCTAATCAGGTTTTTGTTAGTAGACTCTACAAGACCATTACCCTGAGGGTAATAGTTGGAAGAACTATTTAAATAAATGCCATTTTTAACAACCCAGTATGTTATAGCTCATCCAACAAAAGCTAAATCATGATCTGAAATTATTGATTGGTGAACCAAAACCTGGCTATAATTTCATCATAGAATTTTAAAACAATAGATCTAGTAGACTCCTTCAATGCAATGGCCTCAATCCATCTGGTAAAATAGTCTATAGCAGTCAAAATCCATTTATGACCTGCACTTGAATTAAGGTTTATTGGACCTATAAAGTCCACTCCCCACTTGTTAAATGGCTGATCCATAATGATTGGCTTTAATGTTAATGCTGTCAACTTTTTCTTTCGTACAAACAAAGAACACTTTTGACATTTTCTTTCCCAAGAATGGGCATCTTTAAACAAATCTAGCCAATAATAGCCATCTCTTAGAGTTTTCCAAGCTATAGTTTTAGGACTGAAATGCCCTTCACATGATGCATGATAGAACTCAGATAAAATCTTATTTTGTTCAACAAAATCAATGGAATTTTAGAAGCATACCAAAAAACTCATTCCTATAAAGAATACCATCAATAAGAAAATAAGGAATAGACTGTAATTTGAAGTACCTTCTTTTAGCTTTATCAAGATCAATTGGTCATTGTCCACTTTCTAGAAATCTAGTCATATCTGATAAATAGGATGGTGAATCATTAATCAAAATAGAATTACCATGGAATAAGGTAGCCTCTTCATTGGCTTCAAATTTATCTTCATCTTTTTCCATTTGAGCACACAACCCTTTTCTTCTAACTAGCTTGGTCACATGGATATGCACATCATATTCGATATCCTTTTTTAATCCAACCTACTCTCTTTTTATTGACATCTTTGTTTAACAAGAATTCATTAATGCTAGGATGTGGAACCATCAAATGTATTTTATTTCAAGCAACCAAGTGCTCAAACTTTTCCATGGCTTTAATAACAGCTAGTGCATGCTTCTCAATAAAATTGTACCTTTTCTCATAATCATCCATATCTTTGCTAAAAAATACCACTGGATGTTCCTTATTATCTTCATTCTTTTGCACCACCATTGTTGATACAATGTCAAAAAAACCATAAGTATATAATATAAAATCCTTAGAGAAATTAGGATTAGTCAAGGTAGGGGCTAAAGGTAGGGCTTTCTTAATTTGTTCAAAACCCCTCTTTCCCTCATTAGTCCAGCTAAAAGGTACATCTTTCTTTCGCATAGTAGTCCAAGGATTTAATAAGTTTGCAATATCAGGGATAAAGTGTCTAACAAAATTTATCCTTCCAATAAAACTCTACAATCCTTTCTTATGTTTTGGCAATGATAGTTCCAAAATTGCATGAATCCTTTCAGGATCAATAGTTCTACCTTCTTTAGAGACTTGGTATCCTAAGAGTTTACCTTCATGGACTGTAAAAATAGACTTCTTTGGGTTAAGAGAGATTCCAAACTCTCTAGATCTTTTTAGTACTTGCCTCAGATGATCTATATGCAGGTTTACAATCTTGTTGTAAATTCTGACATCATCTAGGTATACTAGAACAAAATTATACATGAGATTCCTGAAAGCCATGTCCATTGCTTTCTGGAAGGTGGCTCCTACATTTGGTAATCCAAATTGAATTCTCCTATAAGCTATTGTTCCCCACTTTTTTGTGAAGGCTATTTTGAACTGGTCTAATTCTTTGACTAAAATTTGGTTGTAACCAGAATACCCATTTAGAAGTGAAAATCTCTCTGAACCTGAGACATATTAAAAAAAAATTTTGATGGAAGGAAGAGGGTGTCTATATTTCAAAGATGCCCTATTAATGTCTCTAAAATATATACAAAGTCTGATTTCTCCATTCTTCTTCCTTACTAGAACTGAATTGGAAACCCAGGATGTATGTTTAATAGGAAATAAAATACCACCATGCAAAAATTTTCTCATCTCTTTCAGCATTAAGGGCTCTAACTTGGGGTTTATTGGAATTTTTCTTTGTCTCATTAGCTTGGCATTTGGATCTAATTATATAGTATACTAAGTTAATTAGGGGTCAAATCCTTTCAATTCAGCATAATCCCAAGAAAATACATCATTTTATTCTCTAAACAAATCAATAAGAAATTCTTTTTCTTTAGGAGAATTAATTTTACCAACCTTTAAGTACTTGTCCCCGAATATTTACACTTCTTCATAGTGATCTTGTTTTATCAACAAGCTGATTTTCTTTCTCTTGAACTAATCATCAAAGTTAAAAGATGACTTCATGCTAACTAATCCTTTAGGAAGCTTATTAGTCTTTAGATGAATGATTTGATCTTCCTTTTTTTGATTGATTTTATCATTCTTAGGAGTTGAGAAATCTTTTATTTCAGTCATAAAACTCAAAATATGTTCATTAGTGTCAAAAACTTGCCAATTTATGTCATTATCAGGAATAGATGGTCTAAATACAATATTGACATGAGACTAATATCAGATTTGTACTTTATATTTAGTAATTGAAACATGTGCTCCAATACCAGCTAAGCTATTGGTATACACTGAGCTTGCACCCTTAGTTCAAGTTCTCTTGGTTTTGATAACTCAGTATAACTTGGGAATCATCTCAAGGTTGTGGGACCTTTTGCTAACCGAGATGAGACCTCCAGGTTCTAGGCTAGTTCCTCTTGGATTATCACCTTAGTTTTCTCTTAAATAGGAAAATAAATCTTTGAGGGGAAAGGGATAGAAGGAGTGCATGAAAGGGAAATAACAAGAAAGAAAACTACCTACTAGGTGATGCACTGAATTGAAATGAATACAATACACTGACCAAACTAGCATGAAGGCTCTCAGATCTAATAGAACACAATCTCCCAAAATAGGCTTGCATAAGTATTTCATAGGAGGACCTGGACATAAGACACAACCTATGACCTGCAAGCAAATGTTCTCTTCAGCAAAAGGGCACAGGAATGAGACAGAATGACAGGGGGCTGAAGAATACCCACAAACTCACTCAAATCAGATCATACACAGCAGTACACATATAAGCTAAAAGAAAGAAGGGATCTGGAACTCCAAGAATTCTCTAATAAAGCCAGTATATTACATTCAATAAGAGAAATATAGATAAGTAATAGACCAGAGGGTAGAACAAATGCCATGGATAGCCTCTATTAAACCTGAGATTTCAAAGAAAGATTACAAGCTGTAAGAGCCAGAGGGAAGAACAAATGCCACAAATAACTCCTAGAAAGGGAAAGACTCTTTTTACAAAAAGCAAACTCTAAGCACTAAAGGCTCCAAAAAACAATATATACATTCTCAACTACATGCAGGAAGGAGTCAAAAATCTAACTAGGGTTACATATTTTACAATAAAATAATCATACCCTAGCAGTCAAAATATGATCATAAATAAATTTTGCAACAACAAGGCCAATCAAATAAATGACCCATCCCTATACTGCAAACAACCTGCAGACAAGCAACCTTGACATGACAACCTCCTGCAAGCCCACTAAGCCATAAAGACTCCAAATTTGATCTTTGCAAGAATGAATTTGAAAAGTACAGATGGCGCCAACTCTTTAATGTTTGATCAGTGTAAGAACACCACACTGTACCCTACAAAATCCATGGTGTCATTGACCAGATCATCTATCATCATGCTCACAACCAAAAAATGTCCTCAAAAATCAATTCCAAGCTACCCTGCCACTTCACAACATCCTCTGCAGAAGAAAACCTACCACTAGTCACACTGCTTGAATTTGAACATTGGTTGCATGATCGCATGAGCCCAAAAGGCTTCATGCAATCATGTGATAGGCCTTTAGAATCTACCAGTAGCTACCACAAGACACCTAAGGTCTACAAAAAAATTCAAACTGCTGGCAAAAAACTGCGCCCAGGATCTGACTACAAATCTAACCCCAGGCATCACCTCGGGTTCACTTTCTCTTTAGTCACCAGGTCACCTGATCCTTTCCTTAACCCTGGCTACATTCAGCAACCATCCAAAACCATCAACCACACAATTGTGCATTTTCTTTACCAACCCTGAGCCCATCTACAAACTAAGATTCCAATTGGACGGTGGGTGCAAGATCTCATGGGGTCGGAAGATCCCATGAGATCTTATGACCACTATAGATCTCTTTCCACCGCCACCAAATTGTAACCCAGACCCACAGACCACTACATCAGATGGTTGTCACATGATCACATGGGGTCAAAAGATCCCATGCGAACATGTGACCACCATAGATCTTTACCGCACTTGCATCCCGGGCCCACTGTAAAACCTTGTCACTAGCTAACCAATGAAACATGAACACATCACCAAATTGCAGGCTCTTATCGGCATAGTTAATGGCTAGTCGCATGTTCACATAGCCTAAAAAGGGACTATGTGATCATGTGACAAACCACTAGCATTCTTCAATAGGACCTTCAACAGTTAGTCGCATGGTCGCATAAGGGGAAAAGGACTTATGCGATCATGTGACAACATGCATAACAGCTTGCTGAAAACCAACTGGGCCCCACTTGTCAGAGTTACATGCTTATGAAATGAATGCCACCAGAGGAAGAAGTGTGAAACACGAGGGTCCGAAAACACAAAGGGTTTTTGGAGTGAAGGTCGAAAACACACTAGGCTTTCAGGGTGAAGGTCGAAAACATAGAGGGTTTTCGACACTGAACAGTTTGGAAAACTACAACCTAAGCATTTCCTGCAACCATTCAAACTTGAATATCTCTAAGGCTTTTGCAAATTAAGTGATGTGATCTAAACTAGGGCTTGACAACATATCAAAGAACACGGGGTTCAGAGCACAAAGCATGGAACTTTGAGGATCAACTTCACAAGAAAAAAAAGATGCAACGGGAAATAGACATTGCAGAGGTGAGATTTGAAAGATGGGAAATTTTGGGTAACACCTATCAACATGTTGATTTTTCCTTCTACATATAGAAACAAGGTTAAATGCATCAAATTTATCCATAATATCAGATACTAAAGATTTATACAACTTAAAGAAGATCATTTTAACAACATTGATACCTCTCACCTGATTTACTATTAATTCATTGTCCCTAAATGCCCTCAAGCACTTGATTTTCCTCTTTCTTGCCAACTCTAGCCCCTAAATCAGACTTTCATATTTAGCCACTTTGTTAGAACAATGAAATGATAACTTGTATGTAGCATAAAATTTGTCACCAACTGGTGATACCAATATAACCCCTACACCAACACCATCTTTATTCCTAGATCCATCAAAATATAGATCCCAAAGTTGATTAGAGAGTTCAAATTCAAAATCTTGATCTTTAATCCAATTAGGCATAATTGTATCAGATTTTAAGATCATATAGTTTCTAAAACCTAGATCATACATATCATTATCTTGATTGTTCCTAAATTCCCACTTATCTAATAAAATGTCAGGATTTTGTTCAATTTATGTATTATAGGCTGAATAGTCCTTTATCTCATGTGAATCCATAATTACACAACTTGTATTAATAGGGATTGTATTATAAGGCTCTATATGATTCTTGGCCAATAACTCCAATTTTATGGTTACCTTAGTACCATATTTGGTTCTGAAATACAAGTGTGACCAATCTAATGAGAAATAACCATCTATTTTGGTTGTGAAGTCTCTTCATAAACATATGGAAAAATAAGGTGGCAGATCTATGGCATAAATATCTTGAGGAATTAAGAAATTTGGACATGAATGTAAAGTAAAAATTTTATTTTTAACAACCCCTAAAGTCTTAACTAAGGTACTATCAAGCTAGACATCTCCTTTCTCAAGAGGTTCATACTTTAAATTCAATAAATCAACAATCTTCTTAGGCATGATAGTGTTGGTTGCACCATTATCTACCATATAATTATGCACTAACTTGTTTCCAATTATCAAAGAAACATAAAAAGGAGGAGGCTTATTATTTGCAAGTTTCTTACCTTCCTTTTTTGTTGTCTTTTGCACATTTGTTCACTTTTTCTCCTCTATCATTACTGATTGCTTCAAATTTATAGCCTTTTGACCTTCATGTACTACTAGTTGTTGAACTTTAGCAGGTTTATTTTCTTGTTTAGGTGTTGTTTCATAAACTTTAGGAGGTTTTGAATTAGCCATAACAACTCTAGGGGGTTGCTGAATAGCTTGTTATTAATTTGATGTTAACTTGGATAGTCTTTCTTCTAATATATTTATTTGTCCTGGCATAGCTAGGGTCTCCTACGTAAACATAGTTATATTGACCTTTGTCATACTATCAACAATATTATAAGGAACAAAAAATTGTACCTTTTGAGGAGATCTAGGTGCAGTCTGATCAACATACCTTTGATTTTGATCTTTATTTACAGAAGAAGAGGGCTCTTCTAAAATTCAAACTGATGTAGGAAGAACATTACCAACTGATTTCTCTAATTCTAGAGCTCTCTTCTTAGCTTTGGTATTTGTTGAAATAGGGGAATCATCACTTACCACACATAATTCATCTTCTTTCCAATTTAGAAAACCAGTATCTGGGATCTCTAGATTCAGTTATTATTGTGTCTCCTTAATAGGCACATTCTATTGTGAATTCACTAAATTTTGTACCATAAGAGCCTGGTTAAGAAATCCATTGGAACACATTGATTGATCATGAGCTTTATTACATGGAAAACACCACTCAATAGTAATTTTATTTTAGCTAGGAACTATATCCCTAACAACATTAATGGGAGTAGGATTATAAGGTCTATAAGGCCTCTGATTCCAATTCTTCATGTTTGTATTATTATTCCCTTGGAATTTTTTCCTATTAGCTTGATAATTAGGGTGATTAGGGTATTGGAATGAGGAACCGGCAAACTAATTTTGGGCTATAGGGTTTTCTTGTGCTTGATTTCTTTTTAGGTTCACTAGCTCATTACAAAAGGACTACAATAAACACTCTATCTTTTGTTGGATGTCTTTAATGCTCTGTAGCTCATTAAGAGGGAAAATAGGAACTACCTTTTGGGCTTTAAATGATGGGCCAACAGATAGAGGTGGCACAATCAAAGTCATATTATAATGAATACTAGGAAAGAAGGGCATAGGTGGCCTAGGATCTATTTTTCCCACCTAAATGAGACTATTCTCTACCTTAATAATAGTATCAAAAGATTGACGCAACAAAGTACCTCCCATAGATTGTATCATGACTGAAATATCACTATTTAAACTTTTAAGATAATACAAGAATGCATATTCAACATAGGGTCTTACTAAAGCAAGGATCCTATTCCAAGTCTTTTGGAAGCATAGATTGAAATCACTCATTTCTTCTTGTGGAGCCCTCTTGGTAGTAGTTAATTGCTCCACCAAAGATAAGTTATCAAATTGGTCCTCAAAGATTTTAGATAGTCTCTCTCCCAAGACATCCCAAGTGTTAATATAATCCATTGGAAGAGTTTTGAACCATTATAGTACTTTTACCTTCAGTGATGAAGCTGATAACTTCAAAGTTATATCCTCCTTCGTAATATGATGAACATTATAAAGAGTTGCAATATCTCTGATATGCTCTATAGGAGTTACTTTTCCTTCTCCAATGAATGATGGTAAGCCTTTCAAGGTAGCCAATGGAATCTTGTTGTGATTTGTAATTGTTAGTGGACTACCTTGATTGAATGGCACAAATGGTAGATTTCTTGCCATTGCTGGAAGTGTTATACTCAAACTGGATGGTACAGTCTAATTTATCAATGGTGGTTGTTGAGGAAAAACTTTTCTTTAAGATGCTCCAAGATCTTTAAAAACCTCCTACTCCGAATCTAGAAATTCAGTACGGTAAGAGGGAGGAGTTGAACTTATTTTAGATCTTAACTTCCTTGGTCTCCTCAGTCTCCTACCTTTTTTAATAGGTTGAATAGAAAAATCTCTAGGACCTCTAGGCTTTCTTTGGATGGTTTTTCCTCTCCTAGTGAAATACAATTGTAAATAGTCAAACTCTTTAACACTCCTTGTTTGGATTCAATTCATGTATCACAAGGTCCCACCGAGCGTGCCAAAAACTATTTAGGTTTTAAAATACCACCCCAACTTAGGAATTAGGGCTTAATGGTATCCTATCCTATTAATGGAAATCTTCTCAAGTTGTTGGTGGACTTTGATTAAGGAGTCCTTGGATTCTAGGTCGGTTCCTATTTCATCTAGAAATATCACCTCCTAATTGAAAACTTAGTGGGAAAAGGTAAAAGGAAACTTTAAAACTGAAAAGGGAAAAAAGGGGTGATACATGAAAATGAATTCAGTCTTTTCTTGGAAACTACAATAGTAACCCCAATTCATATATCAAAAGCTTGACACCTTGAATCACTGATCAACATATAGGTTAATTAGACCTTACTATTAGGGTATAGACCACAAATAGCTCAATCGATCAACAAACATACACATTCTGCATAAGGCTTGAATTTTTCTCAAATAGAGGAGGAATAAGAAACATTCACTTCTCCTATCTACCAAAAATTAATTTAAACACTTATGAAGAATGATGAAAACAAGATTTTAATCAATACTCAAAATATATGGATAAATAGATCATCTACTTTATTATCCTCCAAAAATCTGATAAGAAGGTTACAAAACAAGACCTTAAAGCATCCAGGAATGAAATGCTCACTTTAAGCCTCTTCTTCAAAATTTGCAACCCCCTTAACCAATTATCAAAATCAAATGTATATCTCTCCTATGCCTTCAATTCAAAAATCAAAGCCATCATTATTTTCCCTAAATTGGCCTTAATTCATGCCAGAAACTAAGCCTAAACATACCCTAACATATGCCCTAAATGTTTGTTTCTTTTAAAAATAAGGATATAAATCCTTTTTCAATATTTAACCAATATTTTAAACTATTTAATATTAAATAAAATTCAACATAAGTATAAGCTCAGCCTACCAAAGATCTAGACTTAAGGAAAAGTCTTCTAAGTCTAACAAATGCTAAGTGTTAGAGGGTTGACATGACCACTTCAAGCACTTTCATATTATGTAGAAACCAAGATTGTGTGCTAGTATTTTGATCTTTGGGCTCTGCAGGATGTAGACAATTGTAATTAAGGCATTGAATTTGGTTTTAGTCCGGATCCCGAATACTTAAAACTCTTGTTCATTTGTGGTCTTATCATTTTTTCATTCACTGTCCCTAAGAGAAATAAGAAAAAAAGCCTAACTCATGAGAAAAAATCTACAAAAAATTTGGCATATGGGTGAACTTGACTAGAATTTAGTAAGCTCTATATGGATTGAGAGGTCTCTAACATTGTTCAAACTAATCTTGAACTAAGATTTTTGTTATTTATGAGCTCAAATTTTCCTCTCTATGATCTGGTGATCACTTGGCAAAATTTTAGGCCATGTTTACTGATTTTAATCTTCATCTTGAAGCTTAGCTATGTATGTTTGAGCTCAACACTAAGCTCATCCTGTGACTCCTTCTTGGCCTATGGCTAGTAATATGATTGTGAGTTGGGCTCTTTGTGTTAGAATAACTAGGGGGGGGGGGGGGGGGGGTGAATCAGTTAGATTAGTCATCCAATAGTCCCAAATAAAAAATATATATCCTTAAATAAATTTAACAAACTTCTGCAGCTCAGTAACATAAAATAGTAAATTGTTTGTGCTTTAACCGATTACTAGTTAATAACTTATAGTGATTAATGATCAAATCAAATATGGAACATGTAAAGTATGATAACCAAACAATCATCACAAAAATACATAACACAAAGATTTAATGTGGAAACCCTGTAAAAGCAAAAACCACTTGGGACCAACAACCCAAAATATTGTTCACTCTTTTGAAGTGAGCTCGGTGAAGAGCCAACCCTGTTAAAGGTTACAAAACACACTGTAAGGTTTGACCTTGTTAGAGGATTTAATTCTAATAGTTATCATCCAACCAACATTCACTATGGGGTTGATAGGATAACAATGTACATTATATGAATGACATACTAGACTTTCAAGTCCACTTGGTTAAGAGATTTATCTGTTACAATGGTTAAATTGAAATAGTAGGTGATTTGATTACAATACAACTTCTTTTGTAGATTTTTAGATCTATACTAAGCCCATACAAATCCTCTAATCAATATACCAATAATGTTCTACAAGATTCAATAACTTATTGTCCCTCAATAATAGCTCTTTGACACTCGGTAACCTTTATATTTTGTTTCTCCTTCAACCAGTCTGATTAGGCATGCATGAAGTTGTGTTCATGCATATTCTCTACAATATTATTTCTTTTGGCATCATTTACACAATGAAAAAAATTTCTATTAAATAGATATGTAAATCATTCTCTTTTGATCCATCTGATTTTGCCGCTTAAACCTTCTAGGTAGATGTTTCCATAACACATTTTATTTCCATCCTTTAGATCTTCTTAGAATTTTTTTAGCTATGGATCTTTGTAACAAACATTATCTTCAACATCACAATCACACACTTTCCAACTCATCAATTTCTATCGACTAAAATGATCATTTATTTCCTTTCTTCATGCTCGGTTGATAAAGAAATGCGTAGGTGCAAAAAAGCTCAGTTAATATTGTCACTCAATATACACTATGCTAGTTCGATGTATACTGAAGTGCTTCTTTCACTGACCACACTGCTTTGTACATTTTTTTCTCTTTTCTTCATCATAGATGAATGCAACATAATCAAGTCAATAACATAAGGTCATAGATTCATCAATAAGTTACCCAAAGTATTCCTTATCCTCATCTAACATATCCATCTTCCTGATGTAGATATAGATGTTCTTCATCTCTTTTCTCCTTTCTGTAGATGTTTAGGTATTTGTAACTTAAAAGATAAGTAGTGTCAAAACTAGTTGATATTAATGATAACATATTACTAGTTTAGTCATCTTAAATAATCTAATCAGCAACTTAGTGGTCTCTAATTAGTGATCTTCAAGTCATTTAGATTATTCATTTAGTTGTAGTTCATCAATCTCTCCCTTTGGCATTGATGGAAACACAAGCAATATGAAATATGTCATACACATACCAAACATGTATTCTATAACTATACAAGTAAATGATGTAACTTGGTAAGCTCTCCTTAGCTTGATCTAATTTGTTTAATTACTATGTTACACAACAACATTACATGTGTAGACTTTCTTCTCTAGATTTGATCTTTTTAGCTCCTTCTCAGATTCCTCCTGTTCTTAGCAATAAATCTTCAATACTCTCCTTGACTTCTTCAGTTTATCTCTCCCTTATATAGACGTATCATGATCTTTGTCCATACTAATCTCTCTCCCATTTGAGAACAATCTTTGTTTGATATTGCATTGACTTATCGCCCTTTCTCATTTTAGATCTCTCTCCTATTTTCTTCCCTATTTTATATTGAGATATCTCTTCCTTTGACAACAATGCCAAAGAATAATATAAAACATATAGCTTTGTGGTATCCAAGTAACTCACTATTGTTCGGTGCATACTGTGTATCTCTGTATACTATTATGAAAATTTGTTCCAGTTCCTCAATCCTTTCACAACCTTAGATAGAATCCAAAGTGTGAACTATGTTGCATCAACATGAATGATCTTTTGATAAGATTAGGATGATGCAACCTCAAGATCACATTAGTGACCAGTAGACAGGGGATGGACCCCAAGTCTAGTCCTCAAATATTTAAAATCTTCCTTCGGTAGAGGCTTGGTGAAAATATTAGCAAGTTGTTCTTTTGATGTAACATATTCCAATGTGACTTGCTTATCCTATCTTTGTTCTCTTAAGTAGTGATATTTAATAGAAATATTCTTAGTCTTTGATTGCATTACAGGATTCTTTCAAATATTTCTTGCACTAGTGTTGTCACAATATATAATCATCGACTCAGTGATAACCTCATTCATACCTTCCAACACTGGCTTGATGTAAGAAATATTTAAATAGTTTTTTGTAGAAGCAACATATTCTACTTCAGTAGTGGACTGAGAAATACAAGGTTGTTTCTTACTTGTCCAAGTAACAAGTCTCTTGCCAAATAAAAATTCTCCTTCAGTTGTTCTTTTTCTATCATCTATATTTCCAGTCCAATCTGCGTCAGTGTAGACTCTTAGTTCAAACTTGCCTTCCTTTGGATACCATAACCCATAATCCTTTTTTTTCTTTAGGTATCTCAAGATTCTCTTTTTAGAAACCATGTGTGACTACCTAGGATTTGCAAAAAATTGAGCAACTATCCCAATAGCACGTGCTATGTCTAGTCTATTGTGTGCTACATACATTAATTTACTAATCATAGATTAGTACAATGTCTAGTTTACCTATGTAGTTTCATCATATTTGGTCAATTTTTAGTCTATAACCATCAGTGTTCCGACTAGTTTACAACTTCCATACCAAATGTTTTCAATACTTCCTTTATGTACTTTCATTGTGTGATGAATATTCCATCATTCTTCTGAATAACCTGTAAACCTAGAAAGAACTTAATCTCTCCGAACATAGACATTTCAAATTCTTTTCTGATCTCATCAGAAAATGATTTACATACATTATCTTGTCCTCCAAAAATTATTTCATCCACAAATATTTCAGCAATCAAGATCATATCATCTGAATCTCCTTTCATATATAAATTGTTGTTCTCACTAGTTCTAACAAAACCAATACTTAGCAAATAAGTATGTAGCCTTTCATACCAGGCTCTTGATGCTTGCTTCAAAATATATAAAGCTTTGTGTAATCTATGTACCATGTCTTTCTTGTCTGGATCAACAAATCCTTATGGTTGTTCTATGTAGACCTCCTCTTCTAGTATCCCATTCAGAAAAATAGACTTAACATCCATTTGATA
The DNA here is from genome assembly GCA_027943335.1 of Chamaecyparis obtusa. Taxonomy (NCBI): domain Eukaryota; kingdom Viridiplantae; phylum Streptophyta; class Pinopsida; order Cupressales; family Cupressaceae; genus Chamaecyparis; species Chamaecyparis obtusa. The sequence goes on from BSBK01005003.1 coordinate 96,970, forward strand.
GACTTTAAACTTCTTATGTACATCATATGCAAGTAACATGCGTACTCCTTATAGTCTAGAAATAGGTGAAAATTTTTCACCATAATCTATACCTTCCTCCTATGCATATCCCTTGCAAATTAGTCTGGCTTTATTCCTTGTAACCTCTCAATTTTCATTTAGGTTATTTATGAAAATTTATTTAGTACTGATAAAATTCTCATCTTTTGGCTTCGGTACTAAAGTCAATGTCTTATTTTTCTCTATTTTTTCTATCTCTTCTTTCATTACATTTACCCATTCATCATTTTCGAGAGAAACATTAACATTTTTCAGTTGAACTCATAAACTATGCATGTACCTTATCTTAACTTACTTCTTGTCATCATGCCAGCTTGTCTGTCTCCAATAATTTGGTTCTCCAGATGATGTCTTCTGACAAATCTTGCTAGTAATTGGTCTCTTCTTTGTTGTTCATCTTGTCCAAGTTCATTTCCTTGCTTGGTAGCTCCTTCCTGCTCATCAGTTTCCCTTTGCTATTCCTCGATGTTGTTTTCCTGGTGATCGGTCAACTCAGCCATTAGCTTCAATAGGTACTTTGGATTCTCAATGTAAGGAAATCTACCATAATCTTCTAGTTCATTTATGCTTTCATCACCATTCTTATCATCAAATTCATCAACTCTGACATTAGCACTTTCAATCATTGTGATGTAACTTTATTTAGACACTTGTAAGCTTTTCTTTTAGTGGAATATCTAAGAAATATCCTTTCATCACCTTTTGAGTCAACTTTCCATTTCCATCATCTTTCAAAATAATACATTTACTACAAATTTTTTTGAAGTAACTTATAGTTGGTTTGTGACCAAACCATAGCTCATAGGATGTTTTGTTTGTGTCCTTCAACTGTACTTGGTTCAAAACATAAATAGTTGTTCTAACTGCCTCTCTCTAGTATGTCTGAGCTACATTCTTTTCTATAATCGGTGTCCTTGCACACTCAATAATTGATCAATTCCTCCTTTCAACAATCCCATTTTGTTGAGGTGTTCTCAGTGTAGAAAACTATATTTTTATACCATGCTCATTACAATAGTTAGTGAAATTATCAAAAATAAACTCACCACCTCTATCATATCTCAAGCATTTTAGTTCTTTACCATTTCTTTTTCTTCTTTTGCTTTGTACCATTTAAACATCTTAAATGCCTCTAATTTTCCCTTTAAAACCATTACAGTCATTAATCTAGTGTAATCATCGACAAACCAAATGAAATATCTATCTCCATAGTAAGTCTCAGTTCTCATGGGACCACATAGGTCGGTGTGAACTAACTCCACTATTTTATTTATTGAATAATATTTTCTTTTAAAACTAGATTTTGTCATTTTACCTTTCTAACATTCATGACACATAACATGATCAGGCTTTGTTAAGCTAGGGGTATGTGCAAGATCATGAGGGGCCAAACTATGCCCTTAAGTGGCAATGAAAAATCAGCAAATCGGGGTTAGTCAACTTGACATGAAAATTTCAACTAGCTATGAGCCTAATATAAAAAAGTTGTAAGAATAGAATCTATAGAAAATTGAATGTAGTTTCTAAACTACTAGGCCTTTTTTGAGAAAATGTTAGTATGACTGGTGAAAAGTATAGATTTCAATGCAGCAGTAAAAAATTTTTAGGAAAAAAATAAGAAGTAGGTGTATATCTGACCACCTTAATCATAATCAAATGACAATATTTTATTATAAGATTTTATATATAAGTAGTAGACTCATGACCGGATGTGAAGCATATTTTTTTGTAATTTTATTCCAAAAAATTAATTAATTATGAATTTTTTGCTACAACATTTTTAGAATAAAAAAAATCCCGTGTCTGACCACCTTAACTCATTCAAAAATTTACAAAATTTTAAAAAAAAAATAGAAATTTCCTTATAGTAGGTGAAGCATAGAATGTGATGCATTTTTCAGATTTCAAAAATGTTATACCATCTGAAAGTTATAGTCATTTTTCAATCAGTATATAAATCAACACTTTAGAGGTAGCTTAATTAGAAAATAACTAATAATTACTTACCAAATTTAAAATTTGATAAAAATTATATTGATAGAAAGCTGATAATCTCCTTAAGATACCCTTTTCATATTATCAAATTTGGGTGAAAAAAAATTCATCAGCTACATTGTTAAAGTTTTGAACTGACATCGCCACTTTTTGGCACCTCATGATCTTGCACATACCCTTAGGTAGAACTCTAACCTTTTTATTTTTATTGATCTTAATCATGTTATCAAAATTCACATGACATAACCTTTTATGACACAACCATGCATCCTCATTTTTCATCATTAAATTGGAAGACTCAGCATTGTTAAGATAAAATAAGTTACCTTTCGATTGTGCTCTTGTTCCAACAAGTTTTCCTCCATCATCAAATATCTTTACCTTCTTTCTCTCAAAAGCTACTTGGTGACCTGATTTGCTCATCTGTGCCACACTTAGAAAATTGTAATTTAATCCTAAGCAATAAACACTATCACATTTGATTTTATCATTTATCAGCAAAGATCCTTTTCTTCTAAGAATACACGGTGTATCATTACCCATTATTACATATCCTCTTTTATATTGCTCAAGATGATCAATTTTTTCTTCATCACCAGTCATGTGATGTGTACAACCACTATCAATGATCAATGTATCATTTTTATTAACTTTAGAAATTAGTGTTGTTCCTACATACCTTTCTTCTTCCTCATAATCATCCTTCACTGCAACAAATACTACTTCACAATCATCATCTGAATCAGTGTTTGTATTATTCTCTTTAGCAATGTAACATACCCTTTTACCTTTATCATTGTTGTCTCAGTTATCTCTATTGTAGTGTTGGTAACTTCTATTGTTTCTCCTCCCATAGCTTCCTTCACCAGATTGGTCATTGTTTCTATCATCTTCTTTCCTGTTTGGGCATCTAGCAGCAATATGACCAACTTCTTTGCAGTTAAAACATGCTAAAGGTAATTTACCCTTATATATACCTTTCCCTTTAGACAATCCTCTAGTCATAAGAGCTTTAAGTTCATCAAGCTCATCATTAGTATTATTGTCATTATCATCATGTCTACTACTAGACTTACGATCTTTAGAGAAGACATAAAAGTAGATTCAATAGATGGTACAACACTATTATCAAATTTTTTAATCTCAAAAGTTGTTAGCTTACCAATCAGATTATCAAAAGTAAGAGTATTTCCAGGTAGAGACCTTATTTCATGTATTGCAGACATTCTGATTGCATATGTAGGCAATAAGGTTCTCTGAATTTTTCTTATGAATGTATCTTCTTCTATGGTACCACTAGATCCTAGGATAGCATTCACTACCTCTTTTATTTGGTTTGTCTACTGCACAATTTTCTCACCTTCATTCATTTTCATATCATCAAATCTCCCTCATAAACTTTCAGCTCTGGCTCTTTTCACATTTTCATCTCCACCATAAAATTGAGCAAGTTTATCCCACATTGCCTTAGAAGTAAGACAATCCTTGACATCTTCAAATTCTGCATCAGACAAAGCAACAACAATCTCCATCATTATAATATTATGTTCATGTCTATCTCTTAACTAATCAAGAGTCAAAGGTCCAATAGGCGGTGCTAGGTAGCCATTCTCCAATAGAGTGAGGGTAGAATTCCCAATTCCAAATATATCTAGCTTCATTCGGCTTTTCCATATTGTAAAATTGTCCTTGTTCAGCTTTAACACTTCCCTCTTATACATTTTGTTATCTTTGTGCTGAAGTCCTTAAAACTTTGTTCCAAGAAACCAATGTAGGTTTGATACCAATTGTTAGAATAACTGATAGGGGGGTGAATCAGTTAGATCAATTATCCAATAGTCCCAAATACAAAATGTATATCCTTAAACAAATTCAGCAAACTTTTGTAGCTTGGTAACACAAAATAGTAAACTATCTGTACTTTTACAGATTTCTAGTTAATAACTTATAGTGATTACCGACCAAATCAAATATTCAACATGTAAAGTATGATAAAAAAATAATCATCATAGAAATACATAACACAAATATTTAACATGGAAAACCTATAAAGGGAAAAACCATCTGGGACCAGCAACCCAAAATATTGTTCACTCTTATGAAGTGAGCTCAGTGAAGAGCCAACCGTGTTAAAGATTACAAAACACACTATAAGGTGTGACCTTGTTAGAGGATTTAAGACTAATAGTTATCATCTGACTAGCATTCAGTATGGGGTTGACAAGATAACAATGTACATTCTATGAATGACATACTGATGCAAGGGCAAGGAGCATAGGGGCCAAATAGTAACACACCCTAATGATCCAGCCTACTCAACAACATGCAGAAGATAAACAACAAGAACAAAGAGAGAGAATGTAGATCCTTATATAATAATCATTTAAATTGATTTATACATGTCAGGTTGTAAGGCCTTCCTGATTATAGCTAGATATTACAATGAATTATAGAAGTCCTCAAACATGCGAGGATCAGCCAATCATTTCTAATCTTCTATCTTCTTCCTTCTATCCAAAACTCCCCCTCAACTCTAACCAAACAACTATATTTATACAAGAGGCTACCGAACTGAGTCATCTTTTAGATCCATAATCAATGGAAGAAATGGTTAGATCTAGGACCACACGCTTCCCAGTGCTAGATTTTATCATTAAATCTGTGACCCATAATCAATGCACAAGTTTTCCTCAAAATAAAATACTCGGTAAGTAGGGATGACAGAGAAATAGAACAACATCATCGAGCACCAGTGAAATAACTGACCACCTAGGAGGTAACCAACCATATTTGGTAACCAAAGGAAACTAACCATCTACCGAACCAACCTGGTCAAAGAAGGAACCAAGCAATACAGACAAACTTCAAAATGTTTTTGGTGATACATGATTGCCAAGGACCTGAGATGCTCTTGCATCAGACACCTGGGGTTATTTTGAAATGATTCTCTGAATCATTTGGTAGGAATGATCTGAGCTACATCCACCTCAAACTATGAAATCCATGAACTATCTTCAATCGGTCTTTTCTTCCACTTTACCAGATATTCTATGTACTATTTTCCTCTTGTACTTTTACCAACTCTTTTCGCCAAAATTTGTTCAACTTCTTCATTCTGCTTATTAGGATACTTTGTCAATACTGCCATCTCTTCATCAGGTTCATGATACTCATACAAATCAGCAATGTTGAAAATGGGTGAAATATCCATGTCATGAGGTAACTCAATCTCATATGCATTTCCACTGTCAAATTTTCTTAAAATCTTGCAAGGTCAAAACTTCTTCATTTTCATCTTTCCATATGTTCCAACAGGAAATTGACTTTTCTTCAAATGAACCATCACTTCATCACCAACATCAAAAGTCTTATGTCTCCTTGATCTATCAACTCTATCTTTGTATTTCTGATTACTCTCTTCCAACTTTTGCTTCACATCTTCATGTAATGTCTCCATGTACTCAGCAAATTTTACTCCTTCATTAATTCTCTTACTTTCATCATCAATGTCTCTCAAACCAAATATACCTCTCTATTGTATGCCATTCACAATCTTGAAAGGTGTTTTCCCACTACTCCTATTCACTAAATTATTGTATGGAAACTCTGCTTGTGCCAATATAGAATCCCAATTACTCAGTGTGTCTCCAACTAAACATCTCAAAAGATTTCCCAAACTTTTGTTCATAACTTATGTTTGTCCATCGGTTTGTGGGTGAAATGTAGAACTATATTTCAACTCAGTGCCAAAATTTCTCCAAATAATTTTCCAATAGTATCCAACAAATTTACTATGTCGGTCAGAGATAATACTCCTCGGTAATCCATGCAATTTGATAATTTCCTTAAAGAAAAGTTCTGCTGCATTGACTACATCTAATGTCTTTCTCGAGGGTATAAAATGTGCCATCTTAGAAAATCTAACTATAAAAACAAATATAAAATCATTACCTCTCACTTTCTTTGGTAAGCCAAGAACCAAATCCATATTGATGTCAATCCAAGGATTCTCAGGTACAACAATTGGCGTATACAATCTAGTATTCTGACTAACTCCTTTTGCAAGTTGACAAACTCCACTACTTTTCACAAATTTATGAACATCTTTATATAATTGTGGCCAAAATTATTTCTCCTTAAGAAAATTCAATGTCTTATCAATTCATAAATGTCCAGCCAAACCACTACTATATTTCTCTCTTATCAAATTTTTTCTCATTAGTCCTCTTGCTATAGACAACTGAATACATTTAAACAACATACCTTCCTGAATAAAATATTCTTCCCATTTAGTACTCGGTTTATCTTGAAAAGGTGAGCTGCACTTTCTCCATGGCTCAAAAAAATTAGGATCAACTTCATAAGAATCTCTCATCTCATCAAAACCAAAAACTTGAATTTTCATCTCGTTCATCAAAGATCTTCTTCTACTCAATGTATCAACAACTCGGTTAGTGACTCCACTCTTATGCTTTATCATAAATGTATAACTCTGCATGTACTCAACCCATTTCATATGTCTCTAATTCAACTTATTCTGACTATGCAAATACTGTAAAGCCTTATGATTAGTATACAACACAAATTAATTTAGCATCAAATAATGTCTCCATTTCTTCATGGCTTGAACAATAGCATAGAATTCTTGATCATACAAAGAATATTTTCTTCTTGCATCATTCAACTTTTCACTAAAGAAAGAAACAAGTTTACCTTCTTGACTCAACATAGCTCCAATTGCACTACCACTTGCATCACATTCTACTTGCAATACCTTATTGAAATCAGGCAATGCCAAAATAGGCAATTCAACAACTTTCTACTTCTGAGTCTCAAAACTTCCATCAGCTCCATGTGTCCACTTGAATTCTCTTTTGTCTCCTCTCATAGTCTCAGTCATAGCATTACAAATTGCACTAAAATTCCATATAAACTTTCAGTAAAAACTTGCCAATCCATGAAATGATCTTACCTCACTAGAATTTTCAAGTGTAGGCCAATTCAAAATAGCTTCAACCTTTTCAGGATCCATTTTCAAACAATCAACTGAAATTAGAAATCCCAAATACACAATCTCCTCTTTCATGAATGAACACTTTTTCATATTTATTAGCAAATTTTCCTCTTTTAATCTCTGCAAAACTTTTTTAACATGTAACAAATGTTCTTCTTTGGTCTTACTGAATATCATAATATCATCAAGATATACAATCACAAATTTACCCAAGAATTTCTTCAAAACTTCATTCATCAGCCTTAGAAAAGTACTCGGTGCATTAGCTAAAACAAAAGGCACAACCAACCACTCATATAAACCTTCTTTTTTCTTGAAAGCAGTCTTCCATTTATCACCTTCTCTAATTATGATATGATGATACCCACTTTTCAAATAAATTTTGGTAAGATACTTTGCTCTAGTCAAAATATCCATTATATCATCCATTTTTGGTATAGGAAACATATACTTCATTGTTATCTTTTTTATTACTCTAGCATCAGTACACATTAACCATTCTCCATTCTTCTTAGGTGCCAATACAACAGGTATTGCACAAGGACTCAAACTTTCTCTAATCAAACCTTTCTCGGTAGGTATCAATTGATGAGGTGCCTTATTTGGTAAACTAGCTCCAGGGATAAGATCCATACAATGATCAATGCTTCTCTTCATTGGAAAACCATTAGGTACATTATCAGAAATGATTTCACTATACTCAGTGAGTAACTTATCAATCTCCTTAGGAACACTATCCTCTATTTTCTTACTCGGTTTGTTAGGAATCACAAAAAAACATAAATCACTATTTTTCAAGTTCTCAACAAGCTTTGTTCCCTCCATCAAACAAAGTTTTACAGATGTGCAAAAATTACTAATAGGTTCTTCCATCAAAGGTAACAAGATTTGTTTATTTCCAATAGCCAAAATAGTATACTTATGCAATCTTCCATCATATATAGCATGTTTATCATATTTCCAAGGTCTACCCAACAAAATATGACAACAATCCATAGGCATGATATCACATAATACCTTATCATAGTACTTTCCAATCTTCAAATTCACATAACATTGTTCACTTACCAGGAGTGTATGCTCATCTTTGATCCATAAAATATGATACGGCTTCAAATTTTCCAACCTTTTCAACTACAACTTTGTGACCATTTCCTCATATGCCAGATTCTCTAAGCTACCACTGTCAATGATTACCTTCCAAACTTTATCAAAAACTCTACATCTGGTCTTGAACAAACTTTTCCTTACCAGATCTTATTTTTTGCTTTCATTCCACAATGCTCTTCTTACCATCAAGTTATTTTCCTTCTCACATTCATTCGATGACTCTTCTTAAACCAAAGCATTTCTACTGCTACCTACCTTGTTTCTTGCATTTGTACATTTAAAAGATATGTCCCTCTTCTCCGCAATTGTAGCAGGTTTCTCAGAAATTTCCTCTACTATAACCAAGTTGGTAGTTAGTGCCTCTACCTCTAGATGAACTTTCACCTTTCCACTTGGTTTTGCCTTTTCCTAGATTTGTCTTTTCTTGTTCAGGTCTACTATTTTCACCATAAGATCTACCTCTTCCTCTAGGGAATCTACCACCTCTACCTCTCTATCATTTCTCATGTCTCTTATTCAATGTCTCCTCATCTTTCAATGCAAATTGATAAGCCTCTTCAATTTTCTCCAATTTGACCAAACTTATTTCTTCTTGGATGGAAATTCTCAAACCATTCAAGTACCTAGCAATTTTTTCAACATCATCTTCATCATGTCCAGATCTGATATCTAATCTATATAATTCCTTAGTATATTCATTTACCGAGCTATCTTTTTGCCTTAGACTTTGCATTTTCCTAATTAGGTTAATCTAATAATCACAAGGTAAGAACTTTCCTTTTAGCTTACTATTTTATTCCATACCTTGATTTTGTCTTTTCCTTTCCTCTTTTTGTCTAGTTGTAGATGTTCGCACAATAAGGATGCATGGCTCTTCAACTTTGTGCTTGAAATTTTCACCTTCTTGTCTTCATGTATATTTTCATACTCAAAATAATTTTCCATCTCAGTGATCTAATCCACTAATTCATCAGAATCCAATTTTCCACCATACTCAAGAGGATTTAAGTATGGTGTAGACTTCAAACTTGTCAAAGCCTTCAAAAATATTTCCTCACCCTGATCCGTCATAGGTGCAGGTTCTGCATCACCTTGTTCAACCTCAATTTCATCATCACTAACATCCTCAAGATGTCTTCCTCTTCTCTGAGCTATTTCAATGGCTTCTAATCTAGGAGAAATTTATCTTAACACGTCTACCAATCCTAGATCTACATCTCATCTCCCACAAACCATCTTGAAAACCCTATTCAATTGCAGGTCATATTGAAATCTACTACCCCACAACAATCAACTAGGGCTTCACAAGAAGGAAGCTACAAATCTAGATTCGCAAACCTAGATCTAGATCTAACCTCGCTCAGATACCACCTGATGCAAGGACATAGATAATAGGGGCCAAATAGTGGCACAACCTAATGATCCATCCTACTCAATAACATGCGGAAGCAAAAAAACAAGAACAAAGAGAGAGAATGCAAATTATTGTATTATTATTAGTCAAATTGATTCATACATGTCAGGTTGTAAGGCCTTCCCAGTTATAGCTAGATATTACAATGAATTACAAAAGTCCTCAAACATGCAAGGATCAGCCAACAATTTCTAATCTTCTATTTTCTTCCTTCTATCCAAAAGTCCCCCTAAACTCTAACAAAACAACTACATTTATACAAGAGGCTACCAAACTGAGTTGGCCTTCAGATCCATAATCAACATAAGAAATGGTCAGATCTGGGAATACACACTTCCCAATGATGGATTCTAGTATTAAATCTATAATCCATAATCAATGCACAAGTCAGCCTAAATAGAAACTCAAAATAAACTACTCGGTAAGCAAGGATGACCGAGAAATAGACTATCATTGTCGAGCATCAGTTAAACAATCGATGGCCTAGGAGGTTACCGACCATACTCAGTAACCAAAGGAAAATGACCAACTAACAAACCAACTTGGTCAAAGAAGGAACCAAGCAACACAGAAAAACTTCAAAATATTTTTGGTGACACAGGATTGCCAAGGACCTAAGATTCTCCTGCATCACATACAAGACTTTCAAGTCCACTTGGTTAAGAGATTTATTTGTTACAATGGTTAAATTGAAAGAGTAGGTGATTTGATTACAATACAACTTCTTCTATAGATGTTCAGATCTATACTAAGCCCATACAAATCCTCTGATCAATAAATTAATTTTGTTCTACATTATTCAATAACTTACTCTCCTTCAGTAATAGCTCTCTGACACTCAGTAATCTCAGCAATTCGGTGCTCCTTCAACTAGTCTGATCAGGCATGCATGAAGTTGTGTTCAAGCATATTCTCTACAATATTCTTTCTTCCGACATCATTTACACAATGAAACAAAGATCCGTTAAATAGATGTGTAAATTATTTTCTTTTCATCCATCAAATTTTGTTGCTTAATATTCTTCATTGATTTTTCTACTTAAACCTTCTTGGTAGATGTGTCCATAACACATTTTATTTCCATCCTTTAGATCTTCTTCAAAATTTTTTGGCCGTGGATCTCTGTAAAAACTATTATCTTCAACCTTGAAATCATACACTTTCCATCTCATCAATTTCTATCGTCTAAACAAATCATTTAGTTCCTTTCTTCATGCGTGATTGATGAAGAAATGAGTCGATTCAAATAAGATTGGTTAATACTATCACTCAGTATACACTACACTAGCTCGGTGTATATTGAAGTGCTTCTTTCATCGACCATACTGCTTTGTACATTTTTTCTCTTTTCTTCATTATAGATGAATGCAACATAATCAAGTCAATAACATAAGGTCATAGACTCATCAATAAGTTACCCAAAGTATTCCTTATCCTCATCTGACATATCCATCTTCCGCATGTAGATATATCTGTTGTTCATATATTTTCTCCTTTCTACAGATGTTTAGGTATTTGTAACTTACAAGATAAGTACTATCAAAACTAGTTGACATCAATGACAACATATTACTGATTTAATCATCTTACATAATCTAATCAGAAACTTGGTGATCTCTAATCATTGATATTCAAGTCATTTAGATTATTCAATCAGTTGTAGTTCATCACTTTGGTTTTGATATGAACTTGAGCCTAGATGTGTATGCTTGAATCATGACCTATGACTAAGATTTGGGCTTCCTATGACTGGAAGATGTCTTCGACTGAGAATGTAACTTGAGCATTGAGCTCAACCATGAGTTGTAACCCGTCTTCACTTGGATTCGAGTCTGAACATATTTTCATGATAAGCATGAACCCTTCTATCTGGTGTAATTCCTACATGAAATCATGTTTTCCTTTTTTGATATGGGCTTTTCTATTTGACAGTGTTTGAACTCCTACATGATGTTCAGGGTTTTAACTGAAGAAAAACTTCTACATTTTCGACTTAGTCTGAGCTATGGTTGAATGATGTAGAGTTACCAAGATGTGAACTCAGTCTAGAAGCTTGGCATATTCCAACCATAGCTTCAGACCAAGCCACTAACAGCTGTAACTTGTACTAAAGCTTGGACTAGAAGACATAAGCTTTTCACTAATATTTGATTTAGCCTTTACTTGTAGATAAGTACTTTATTCCCTCCATTTTCTTTGAACTAGGGTTTTGTTGTTCACATGTAATCAACTCAGCTTTTAAATTCACCATGTCTATAGCTTGTATATGTGTCTTCCATACACACATTATTTCCTATCATTTATTTTGATGTGTACATGATAATAATAAAAATGACAATACTGTTTTCAAGTTTCAATCAATAAATAAACATCTGCCAGTATTTTTAAATGAAATCCCACCATTGTTTAAGCCCGTGGCTTACCTAGAACTATGATTTGGAAAACTAAAATCAAACCAATCAATTTTTACTAATCCTTTTTAATGTTGCTTACAACTCCTTCAATGAAAATAATGAACTCCATGGCTCGGCCACTGTTATTCCTGAAATGAAAACTTACTGTAAATAGAAACTGACATCATGCTCACTATTTTTTGCATCATTTACTGCCATGTTTTAAAGCTCCTTTGAATGCACTTTATTTGTCTAATGATGCATATCAAACCACTATATCGAAAGCTGACTCCTTGCATTTTTAATGTACACTAGTCTTCATTACACAGTAACACACTAGCATTGGTTTGTAGAGTTTCACTATTACAAAACAGTGACCATGCCACTATCATTTATTTTTACCAGTCATTTTTTCATGGTAACTCGAGCCTAAGGAATAGCATTGTTTCTTGTGCACCAGTCATTTTTTTCATTTCAATGTACTTCAGCTTAATGAAATGAACTGTGATCTATAAGATCAAAGGATAACTATTTTTTAAAAAAATTACCTTGCAATACAACAATGGACCATGTTTTTTTTTATCTTTATTAGTCATTTTTAAAAATTGCTTTGCCACATTGATGATAGTGAACATCCCCTTAGCCTATTTCCATAAACACCATGCTTGATCATAGTCTTTTCCTCTTTTTCATGCTGAAAATGAATCTCTGATGCTGAATATGAATCTTTATCATAAGAAATGCAATAAGATGAAAAATGTTTATTTATTTATCTAAGAAGTTCTATCATAGACTCATGACATTCAAAGACATCATAATGAAATTTGATGGAGTTCGAGCATGATCTCGTGACATCTATCAAATACACACTGTAAACATTTTTAGGACTTTTAAGCTCAGTTCTGTAGCATTTATCAATGTTTCCAATGTTGAATATTGGTAATTGAACATAATTGTTTTGAAGCAATATGACACTTTGTTGTAGCATCTTGTAAGGTAGTTTGTACTACATCATCTTCTCTAACTCTAATGTGAAAACCAGTCATCTTTGAGCACTGCAATTCATTCTATTAAGCTTTTCAAACAACACCAGTGTAATCTTGTTAGGTTAGTGAATATAATAAATAGTTCAGTTTATGAAAATGCCAAAAAGATGACACTTATGAATCAACATTGAAGTTATTGTGTTCACTAATCTAACAAGGTCCCGCTGAGTCTAAAAAAGGTTTCTTAGTTACAAACACTATGTCCATTTCATTCAGATTTTTTGGTTTTAAATATAAGAACAACATACATCAGAATGACCATTAATAGTAAAATGATTCATTTTTTTTCTTAAAGTTCATTTAATACTATCTTTCATTTAGTGTGGATGCACATTTTATTATTACATTGAATTACCAGATAGATATGTATTTTTAAAACAATTGATTGTTGTATGATGTTTTTATTTCATGCATTTCTTAGATCTAGTTGGATCTAACATCATTTTCTCTCTTATGATGTAGGTGAAAAACCCTAAAGACCTAGTGAAGATGAAGACCTAGACCTGAAGACCTAGGACCTGACAGACAATAAGTTAACAACACACAAACAACAAGGAAATGTATGGGAGCCTTACTCTATACTTATATCATCCTTTTTATTCTGTAAATGTACTCCTTGATTGACATGAAATATGAAATATGAAATATGAAAGAACACTTGTATACTATATTCAGTTTGAATGCACAATGTAATGATTAATTATGAATTTGGAAATTTGAAATGTGATCAATACTTAGAGTACAATAATGAAATCTAATGATGAAAGAAATAATGAAATGTTAATTAACAATACCTAAAAGATAGTGTTAATTGGACCCTAAAAATGCAATCTTTTCCTATTTGTGTTTATTGTTTTGTATGTTGTAATTTTGGATAACAGTAAAGATTGGATAAAAGTTTATGATTTAAGAGAGATATCATGATTATGCACCTATGATTGAAGAAGAACCTAGTCCTACTAGTAGATAAATATTTGTTGAAGAAATGTTTGACAACATTGATGTATTATTCAATGATCTTGAAACAAGTGAAGAAGAATCATAGAAGACACATGAGAGAGTCACGCCTAATGTTCCAAAATTCACATCTAGATACCATGCACAAGAAGACATTATTGGAGATCAGAATAATAAAGTCATAACAAGATCAAAAGAAAATAATTACATAAACCATTGCTAAGATACATATGGTATCTAAAATAAGTATACAATGATTACATTAAAGTATTTATAGACCGACATCCTTAATTTATATTTTCCAAGAAAAATACACCCTACATCTCCTAGGTTGGCTTCCAAATAGGTCTTCTCTAGAACACACGCCAGAGCTAATGTTCCCAAGAATTTTGTACCTTGCATTGACCAATGATCATCATTTGGTACCGTTTCTCTCTTCCCTCAAGCTTGCATAGCCTGGATCCATATCATCTGGAAGATATACCAGAAATACAAAGACTAACTCTATCATTTTTTACTATTATAGTTCAGTGACCAGTCTTCACCAAAACATCTATAACTCATCCAATATGAAATATTACATGATTCAATCTTGGATATAAGATCACAATACCTTCTTGAACTCTCATCTGACTTCACAGTATCTGAAACATCTATACATTATCCATACAAGCTGTGATAACCATTATGTTCTCCTCATAGAAACATATGGTGAAATTACTGAGAAAACATAAATGACATAAGTATGAGTGTTCATTCAGTAATGTAGTGATTAAACATATAAAATGTCTCAATCACCTCCCCATGCATTAGCAATATCCAACAAAATTCTAGTTGGTGATCTTCATCTACCTTAGCCAATCAAATAGATCACATTAGTCAATCGAACATGAAATTCCCTCTTGCTATTTGGGCTAATTGAATGACCAATCAAAATAGTCTAGCTCATCATGCTTTCCAAATTAATCTTTTTTTTTTATTGTTATCTTGCCTTGGCTCAAAGAGGACATCTAACAATGTCACAAATCTTAAAGATCTAACATCTCCTGATGAATATAAGATGTTTAGAAATAGTAGATCTTATCGCTGATTGATCACTTGTTATAATATTGTGATATCTTTAACCATTACATTTTCATCACCTTCATCTTCAACTTTAAAACATCTCCATCCATTATCACCATGTGAAAAATGATGCACCTTTAGTTGGTTGGACTTTATCTCAAAACCAGTTTATAAATAGCAATAAGACTTTTCAATTCTTTCTTTGGCAAACCAAAAAAGATAGATGGCACCCTCCCATGATGCCACAATAAAAAGAGTCAAAGAGTCTTCAATAAAACATCATCATGGCAATAAAGGGACAAGTAAGAAAATGACATATATCATGCTGAGAGTAAACTAAAGGGGACTTTCCTATCATGAATACCACACCCTTAACTTGTGCATGAATAAAAATAACACCCACAGGAACTCTTAGACTTAGGAAATTAAATCTTAGGGTAAAAATATAAAAGGTGATTGAATAAGATATAATGCTAGGATAAACAAAAGTTTCCCCTTCTTATGACATAAAGACCCTTAGCCTTATGAACCAAAAAATAATAATAGATTAAAACATATTTAAGGTTTAGCATAAAAAGACTTCAAATGGATAAAAAATACAAAACCTATGGCCTAAAACCAGCAATATGGAGCATAAACAACAACATAAAATAAATTACAAGATACTTTGAAGCACCACTAGCTCCAAATCAATAAAGTCAAGCACAACAATGGTCATATGAAAAATGTGGTAATCTTGATTGTAAATTGCTTAAAAAACAAAGGCATATTAGTGGAATGGTGTAGAAAAGAATATTAGAGAGAGGAAATCATAAAATAGTAGGAAAACAATACTTAGGATAGGTAAGCACAAAACCCTTATCTAAATTATTTTTTTTCATAGAATTTATAAATTAAAACATCAAAGAATAAATAATAGAGGAAGATTATTTCCTCAAAGGATATTTATTCTAAAACACTTAATGGGTAATAAATCTTAACTCATAGGATCACGAATTTAAATTAAAACAAATATGGATTTCTGTAGAAGGGCTATTAATTGAATATTGAAATTTTGAAGTAATATTTGAGACAATGGAAGCTCTAGGAAAATTAAAAGGAATCAAAGAGGAATTCATAAATGAGGATAAAAATAATAAACCTAGAATTCTTGTGGAAAACTCAACTACCAATGTATAGTATAGTGTATTTAGAAAACATAACATAAAATAGGAAATTACAATAGAAAACCAAAATAGATGTGGAACAGAGATGAAGTAAATGTCCTACACACATAAACTTTGGGAATCAAGTAGCTCAAAAATAAAAATAAATCCAAAGAGTAGTGATAAAAAAACCTAACCCTAGCAATGGTACTTTTTCTTAATAATTTAAAAAAACTCAAAGGGGTACAAACACTAAACTATAGAAGAAAAATATACTGATAGGGCATAAACAAAAATAATGACAGAAGAGAAATCAAGATCAATATTAAATTCATGAGAAGCAAATAACAAATCCTAAACAATTTCCTCTAGAATAGAACCTTGGGGAGGAAACAATTGATAATACTATGGTGGAAAATGAAGAGATAACTGAGGTTTAGGAGGACACACTAATATCTCAAAAAGATAAGAATATGAGAAATACACAATTAGAATCTTATAACAACCCCCTTAAAATGTCTAAACAAAACATGAAAGAAGAAGAATTGGATTAAAATCTAATGTTGGAAGAGGATAATAATTGAGAAACATTATTTTCAATGTTAGAATAAAACATGGTTGAAGTTCACAACTAATGGAAGAGGATGTGAGTCAATGGATACCATGATTGAAAACAAGTTTTTTCTTAATGAAATAAAAAAAATGAGTGGAATGATTCACTAATAGGGGAATTTCTCATTAAAGGATCAAATGATGGAGAGATAATTGATTATGAAAACATTCTTCCTTTTTGGTTATTATAAGAGATGGAAACAAAAATATTGGAGAAGTGATGGAAGGCAACCTGGGGTTGTGCTAAAATATATCTAATAAGATCATTCTAGTGTGTGGTCAGAAGAAACCTCGAGGGAATAAATAATAGAACTAATTATAATTTTTTTATGGAGAAGCAAGGGAACAAGCTAAAATTTCATGGATGTGGAGACCGGCGATAACATACTCTTTGGATTCAGTTCTTTGGCTTGGATGGGGCATTTAGTTCATGTTGCTATTCCTACCTTTCCTAGGTGTTATTAAACCCATCTAGCATGGAATGTTAGGGGCTTTCATACCCCTAACAAGAAGTCCTTGGTCGAGTAAAAAATAAAATTGTGTTAGGGATCAGTTATAATGCTTCAAGAAATACAAATTACATACACTAAATTTGATATCTTCAAAAAGAAAATAAAACTATTGGAAGGATTTTTAGTGTAAGTGCGAGGGGTTTCAGGGGGTTTAGCTTAATTATGAGATCCAAATTCTATGGATGTATGTAGATGAAATGACGGCTTGCATCAAATCTATTATCAAGTGAAGAATGACTATTCAAATTTGTCCTTTCAATTAGTTAATTTATATGCACCTTATGCTGGTGTAGACAAAAGGTATTTGTGATTGGAACTAGAAAAATTGTTTATAAATTTATTTAGTCAACATTGTCAATATGTTTGAGACTTTAATGCATTTTTTTTAAGTTATGAGAAAGGTGATGGTGTGAGTAGAGAAATTCAAACACAAAGGGAATTCACTAAATGGATAGAAAGACAAAATTCACTCAAAAAATTACTTCTCAAATGGAAACTACACTTGGACAAAAATCACATGGGTTTCATTCATATTGTAGAAATGTTGGATTTATCTTTAGTTGTTATCTTGGAAACTTATAATTTTAGTTCTAATTTCAAATTATATCATGCTTAGGCTCAAACCACTATCTTCTTCTTCCAAAAATTATGGGACACAAGGAGCATTTTAGAGGTCCTCTCAAGTTCAAAAATATGTGGATGAAGGAATATCATGTTTCCACTTTGGTTAGGGAATCATAGAGATAGGTAGGATAATATATATGGATAAAAGATATTTATATTTTTATGATAGATTGAAAATATCAAGGAAAAACTAAAATCATGAAAGAAATTTATCTTCAACGAGATCTTTGAATCAAAAAATGAAATAGAAATATTGTTACAAAATCTTGAGGAAATAGTCATAAAAATGGAATGGAGCAGGAGTTCTTCTTCAAAGGAAAAGATCTCATGGAAGAATATGAAGAGATACTTTACAAGGAGATATTCTAAAAACAAAAATATCAAAAATATTTCAGATTAAGGAAGTAGACAATAATACTAAATTACTACATAAAAACTCAAAATAACTAATATTGGTCAATAGGAACTCATCATTAAAGAATATAAACAATTTAAGAGTGGAAGATCTAGTAGAGATTGCAAAAAAAGGGAATATCCTTTTTTAATGATCTCCTAATCTTCGTTGAAGGAGAAAATAAAGTGCTTCTAAACATACAATGCTTGATTACAAAATATCATAATCCATTTTTTAATCAAGAATACTCATTTTATGTAGTCAAGGTTGCACTTTTTTCACTCTATTAGGAAAATGAAACCTAGGAGGAATGGTTGGACAACTAGGTTCTTTAAAATATGATATGATATTATTAGCTCTAATATAGTAGAAGAAATCAATGTATCATCAATGTTCGCGTATCTATTGTGACATGTAAATAACACTTTCAAAGAATTAATCCCTAAGAGGAGTGATGTGAAATCATTGGATGACATTTTTCCCAATCTCATAACATAACATTGTCTATAAAGTAATTATTAATGCAATGTAAAATCATATGAGCAAAATAATCTTGACCATTATTTTCAATGCACATATGGATATTTGGCTAGGAGATCTATTTTATATGGAGTAATTATTGTCATGGAATTAATCAAATCCATCTAGACTATTAAGAATCCAAGTATTATTATTAAATTGGATATTAAAAAGGCATATGCATAGGTGAATTGGATTTTTCTACTTAAAATAATGCAGACTTTTGGATCCAATTATAGATGGATCAATTAGATATACAAATGTATTTCAACACCTAGATTTATATTTTGGAAAATGGTACACCTAAAGAGTTCTTTGAAGTTTGATGGGATATCCAACAAGGAGATCCTCTCCCACCTTTCTTGTTCACAGTAATACTAAAGTATTAGATAGAGAACTAGAAAATAGTTTGGAGAGAGAGACATTATTGTAGGGATTAGAAGTGACAAGAATATTTATTTTGTAGTCACACTAGTAAATTACTAATAATACCATGTTATTTATGGGAAAAAAATGGAAAAATAACTACATGAAATATATTTTGAGTTGGTAGGCTATAGTATTTGATAAAGAAATTAGCACAAAAAAATCCCTAGTTTTATTCTTTAACAAACTACTTAAAGTGGAAAGCAATATCATTCAAATTTTGGAATATAAAGAAGGACATATTCCATTGACCTAACTAGGATTATACTACTAGAAAAAGGAATAAGGAAAAATAATCTATGAGATAATATTAAATTCAATATTGGAGACAAAATGGTTTCATTAAAAGGAAAATGGTTATTATGGGCTAGAAAATGGACCATGTTTAAATTAGTTATATCATCTATGCCTATATACCTCTTGACATGCATGACTCAAGATAAGGCCAAGACTGCTTTGCCTTCCTAGGAAAACTTTTGCAAGATGAAGGAAGAAGTAGTGTTTGGCCTTACAAACTAGGTCTTTCTTAAAAAATAACTTGGTGCTAATATTGTTTGGAGAATAAATAAGGATTAGAATAGGAAGTGGGCTCATATTTTGTACAAGAAAATTTGCAGGATGATCATGTGGAAAGTGTTATAAAGCTCATAATCTTCCCAATGGGTCTAGGATATGAAAGTTTGTATAGAAATATAAAAATATCATTTCTAATCTTTTCTCATGGGATTTCCATGATAGAAGTATACTACTTTTTTGGTCTAACTTATTGGAAAGATATCATAGTCTAGATATCATGATTGACGCACATAATATGAAAGAAACATTTATTCAGTTGTGAGGCTCCTATGTGAAGGATTATTTGATCACTTATACAACAAAGAATCTTAATTGATGGAAATGGAAGGACTACTTAGAGGTGAGATTTGATCCTCAATAACTAGACCTACTAAAGAATGTGCTAAAGGACATAACCTTGCCACTAAGAAGAGATGAGGATGATCTCTTTTGTTGTGGATCAAAAAAAAAAATACAATGTCAAAGAAAGTTATGAATAATTAAAAAATGTTCAAGACAAACCTATAATCAAGTCACCTCTTCAAAGTTTTTGCAACAAGTTTAGAATACCTAAAGCGAGATTATTCACATGAGGGACTCTATGAAAACAAATTCTTACTGTATAAATACTCCAAAAAATTGGTTTACATAGCCCTTCAAGGTGCAACCTTTGTAGAGAGCATGAAAATATTGTGGCTCATATAATTCTAAGATACCCCTTCACCCAATAGTGCTGGGTAAATATCTATGTGCTTAATTGTGATGGCTTAGTGCCCCTTCCAAATAACATCAAAGGCTTCTATTTTTTGGCCAAATATCAAACATATGTATTTTGATAGTAGTAATAAATTTAATGGATTAGAGGTAATTAAACATACTAATGTACACATGAAAAATTGCATATATTAGCTTTACAAAGGAAAGCTATGCTGACCTAACCTTAATCATCATTAATCTCCTTAGAAGGATACATTGGTTTTTATAGGGAGAATCGATTAATTTCATCCCAATTGGGTGACTCCCAAGAGGTGGTATTGATAGGTATTCATAAAACCCTTGGGCCAAGTGGTGGTATTGATCAGTGTTCTTGGAACCCTTGGGCTTAATTGTGGAGGTGGTTTCAAGCGCTCTATGACAGTAATTACACATCCTCCATTAGGGTTTAGTAGAGAAGTAAGGGATAGCTTTGAAAGTAGAAGTCCAATTGGTATTATGAATAAATTAATTATCTTTTAATTTAATTAAGGTGCAAATGTTCATAGCAATTTAAAATGACACATGCTAAATTGTAGTCAGTAATGGGGGTCATTACAGAATGGTATCAGTCAAAGTGAGGCACCTAGTATGAAGTGCTATATAAAATCATGCTCTAAGAAGTTTTTTGTATTTTGACAAAGTACGCTAGCAATAAATGCTTGGGTTCTCATAGACCCTTGGAATCTATGTGATTTTTTGAATTATTAATAGAAACTTTTGACTCAGTAGTTTACCTAACAAAAAAAATCAAAATCAAAAGCTCACATAAATATCTAAGAGTGAAAATGGGAAGGCGAGAATAAAAGTGGTTCAATAAGCAATCAAAATTTACTAGGAGAAGTTAGTAGAATTGTTATATAAGTTCCATAGCTCATATTATACAAATAATATACTATTCAAGTGAATGTCATGGAATGAGGAAAAAGTTGTATTATTGCTGATGGATAAGAATTCCAAAGCTTCTATTACTCTATCCAAATTTGCCATAATTAGAACGGATATAATTGATAGAGTACCTATGTTGAATTGTTTGAAGATTAGGAGATGCCAAACATATAGTTGTTCTTATAAATAGTCGAGCTCAATAGTCAAAGTTGATCAGTATAAATAGGACAAATGTATTTTTTAATACTATTCACTATTTGAAAATGATATCCAGACAGTACAAAATATGTCCCACGCTCCTCGACCTTCTCTTATGTTAATGATGAGCTAGTCAGTCGAAGCTCAGGCTGTTTGGCATACTATCCTTTGATTGTCCAAAGTTGACTTCACAGGAATCAATCATGCTCACCGTGCCTTAAGACTAACGTGCTTTATATAGACTTAGTTAATTCAATGTAATTAAAAAATCCATAAACGGTAGTCGAGCATATAAGATTCATTTGAATCTTTAGACAATTGTTCAACATGTGATCTCTTCTAGTTAGTTTCATAATGAATTGTGTCCCTTAAAATAGGTCACCGACGTTGATTCTTGTTACTCACAATCAAGCGTTCTTTACGTTTAGACTCGATAAGAGGTCTCGCCTCCTCTGTACTAGATGGCGATGTAAATCCGAAGTTATATTCGTCTCGCATCCGTTACAAATCTACAAGCAATGGTTTATGCATTAATTTCTGAACCGACGCACAGAACTTGTCATCTATGGGATTCTTCGAAGACAATCTTACTAAAGCTGGACCAAGAAGCACTTTATAGACAGGCTGGCATCCGCCAAATACTCCGTAATGTTTTCTTCTACATGATAGATTCGAGAGTCGATATATATTATAGGTCATGATAAAAACACGCATTTACTTCAGTGCTCACGAGCTTATTACTGTTCAGCAGTATAAAACTGCTAATAAAAATGCATAATTAAATCTTCTTACACGTTTATTGCCTTAACAAGCACGGAGATTACATGTTAAAATGCTTTGTGATGACTATAAATACCGTTATTGCTAAGCCTTTTTCTCACGGAATACATTACGTTTGTATATCTCTAATTGAAAATATGGCCAAGGGCATATATGTGTGTGTGGTGATTTTATTGTTCACGGCGTCTTTTGCTTTTGCTTCTGGTAATGAGCATTCTTCTTCTCTTTATTCATTACTTAGTAGTGTCATAGATGGGTTCTATTTGTTGATAGTGGAGAAAACTATAATGCTTGTAGTTTTTAATTAAGAAAAAATGTGATATTCTCACTGATTCGCTATATGTTCATATTTACTAGTGCCCGACCATTATGAGGGTAAGCTTTGCGAACAGTGGAGCCGTTCATTTAAGGGGCAATGCCTTAGCGATTTGCATTGCGACGGTACTTGCGTATTTCATGATAAGGCAGATTACGGATGGTGCCACTGGAGTAGGAACGGATTCGCTTGTTTCTGTTATAAACCTTGTTAGAAGAGCATTACTCCGAAGTAGCCGTCCTGATAAATGCTTATTCCAAGGCAGCTGTTTCTTCATCAATGGTTGAATATGGATCCAAGAAAACGACTATACTTATAGCGATTGTAAACAACTATAATAATATATATTTAAACAAAATAAAGAAATGAAGATTGTATGTCTTCATATGTAAGTAGTTATGTTTTATTTTTCGAATTTGAATTAACAATCTAGTAAAATTATCTTATTTTTATATAATTTAAATTTATAATATCTTAATAAATTTGTCTAAATATAAATAAATAAATTCACACATTCTATACATTTTGATTTGTTGTAGATGATATGAGACAATATAGAATTCGATAGTATGATGTATGTTTATAGCATTAAGTTCATCTAGATTGCTCTTAATGAATAGTAATTATATGTCTATATGGATCTTTAATTATGCACCATTTATAGGTGTTTTTATTTTCATATTATTAGTCTATTGTCTATATAGACAACAACTAATGTTTCCATTGTGCTATTTTGACAATAATCTCTTCTTTTGAAATCTGTGTAGGAATCCATATCTCTTACAACAAAGTTTTTCTTCTCAATATCTAATTTTCTCGTTGGTGGTTGACATTTTGCTCAAGTTTTTAAAAATTTTCTATTTACAAATTTGAAAGAAAAAAATTGTACAAATTTAAAGCGAGCATATAAATGCTGACCTAAACTTTTTGAAGGCCTCCAAATTACACAACATGACACTCTCGTCAATAGTCCACATGCCATGACTATGATTTCACATTTTTGCATACTCATGGAAACATGGCCAATTGGCTGAATCAGTGGTTTATTCAATTTTTTATATTATCTTATTAGAAAATTTAAAATCATTATTTTATATACATTGCAAGTGACTAATAATTTATTTCGATGTAATTAGATAGTCACACTATGTTATTGAAGTTGCAAGAGTATCTAATAGTTCTTGTCAAGTGTATCTTTTTTCATATGTTACAAAATTATCTTGGTTTGGTTGGATAAGGGGATCTACTCTACTAGAAGCAAGAATAAGTTTTCACATTACCTTGCAATAAATTAAAAAAATTCTTCATGAAAATAATTGATAAAACATAGGTTTTTTATTTTTTTAATATTTTCATGGTTTTGATTTTGAAGTTTAAGTAGAATAGTAAGGATTTTTTTTTCAGTTTTTTCAGTTTTTTTATTTTTTTTTTATTTTTGTGTCTATGCTAGATTCTAAAATTTTAACTCATTACATCTTGTGTGGTTTTAGGATTTTTGAAAAAAAAAATATTATGTAATAAATTAAGCATTCTTTCCTATAAGAAACCCTAAAACTTTTGTAGAATCAGTGGAAGGATCCCCTCAAGGACTAAGTCTTCTTCTAGATGCTTGTCTAGTTTTAATGAAAATTGTTTGGCCACATATGTGGTAGATTGTAGAACTTCACTAGCATTTTATTGATGGAGGTACTCAATTGGATGATAAAGAATGTATTATCAGTTTATGCCTTGTATTGCACATCATGTTGGTTTTGGCTAATCACAGGATGCTACATAGGGCTGGTTTTTAACTTTCACGATAATAGAATTTGTGGAAATAATATTTGTTTTTTGTGATACTTTGGATTTAGGTAGATAATATAGTTAATCTATTTAATCAAGCAAGTAGTTCTAGTGTATATGAATTCCATCTTGATAATTTTTTTATTTTTTTTAAAAGAATTTTTCAATTCATCTTAATGTAGCATTTGATTTTTAAGTTAAACATTTTGATAGGTTTATCTGACATATTAATTACCCTTATAGGTACTTATTAAACTTCAATCTCTATAGAGTGCATTAGCAAAGCTACAATGTTTAATAATCTTGCTACTTAAATAAAGGAGAATATATCAAATCTCATTAGTTTTAGAGATGATTTTATAGATAATTTTTTAAAGGATAAGTTAAATTTTGTATCACCTTTCAGACTAAAGAATCAATTTTGAAATATGCAATTGATAAAAAAAATTGAATTTTTGAGTGCATAAGATATTATCCCTAATATATGTTGACCACACATGGAAAGACTGCTAAAATCTAGATGGATGTAGTTTGCACACTATTGTTGATAGTTTAGACTTAGAGACATTTGTTAAAGAATAAAATCATTAAAGAACACATCACTTTTAGTCTTATAATAATGTATAAAAGAAAACTCATAGAAATAGTTAAATATTTTGTGAAAGGTCAATAATTATCTACCTTTGAAATTTATTTAATATATTTGTAGATTTCAGATTTTAAGTAGGAAGTGGTTTATTTAAATTAACTCCTCTGCCCTTCTAAAGGCCCAAACGCATGATTTTTATCTCTATTACATGATTAATTACCCCATAGACCTTTCTTGACCATTTTCACATTCTTTTCTCACATCTCATGATTTATGGTCCTTGGGTGCTTATCAGGACCCTTAGGACATTTGACTCTTATATTGAAATTATCAACATTACATGCCATTTGTCTATAGGTGAACGTGGACCTCTAATCCATCCATACACACAACATAGTCATTGCTCGATCATCAAATCATGAAAAGAAGTATGAATTACTCAATTCGTAAGATTCTATCGATTCGACCTTTTGCCTCCTAATTGACTGGGATGTTTAAATTACTCTCAGAATGAGAGCCAACAACCAAAAGACCAAGCTAATATGGAGGATTTGAAAGCTTAAAAGATGAGTAAAGTATAATTAATCTAAGATGAATATGCACTTAAATCTAAGAAGTTGAAGGGAATGTGCAAATTAAGCTAATAACAATAAGAAAATCACTCTACTATGAAAGTGAAATTACACTAAATGATAATTAAGCTAATTGTGCAATAAAAGATTGAAAATATGAAGATAATTGAGACAAAATTTCACTATATTTTATGTGCTCTTAAATTATCCTCTTTTTCGAATGAGGAAGAAGGTCCATAATATAGAAAATCCAGGAGAGACGATGAAGAGTTTCTTGAAATGAAAGGGCTAACTCTTCATTTCCCATTTGAGACAAATATTAAAGGATTATTTAATTAAAAGAATGAATTATTGCCACATATGGGTGGCCCTTCGAATAATTTGAATTATTAATTCAAATAAAGGTGTCCATTCAAATAACCAAATAATATTAATTCCTTTTATGGGTATTAGCTAAAGGGGGTGAGTTTAATTTAATTTAAAGTACTTAGGACTTTAGAATTAAATCAATTTATCATAGGGATTATTTAGATTATAAAGCTGAATACTTAGGAATTAATTATAGTGTGAGATTAATGCAATTTAGGGTTTTTGCAATTGAAATCTAGTCAAATAAAGGTGGGTAGGAGAGAGAAAATTTCCTAGTAAAATCAGACTTTAATGATGTAAAATTGAAGAAATGCACCAACATTGATTGAAATTATAGGTGCCAATTTTGGGGTATTGCATTTTCCCATCTTCGAATTGATGAGCGAGCAGTGCATTGATTCAAAGAATAGTCTGATGTGACAGATGAGGTTTTAGGATTATCCCCAGAATGGAGCTTAACCCTGGGAAGTCAAGCTTAGGATGTCAAGACATTGAAATAGATCAAATTGTAGAACTGCCTCCAGAATGAGGCATGATTCTCTGAAGTCTAAGTTAGATTGCAAAGATAGCGGTCTAATGACAACTTGAGAGGAGACTGGAATCTAGGTTAGATTGTCCCAATGCCCATTGATAAAATGATGATAGATGTGGAATTAGGACTAATCTCCAGAATCAGGGTTAGATTACCCCAATAAAAAACTTAGCCCTCTAAGACTTGGGTTAGATTGTCCAAATAACGCTCTAAAAGAGATTTCAAGAGCCATCTCTAGAATGAAACTTGACTCCCAATAATTAGGGTTAGATTGCTCCAATACGAAGCTTAGCCCTCCGAGACCCGGGTTAGATTTCCTAGATAATGGTTGAAAAGAGATTTCGAGAGTTGTCTCCATAACAAAGCTTGACTCTCAGGAATTAGGGTTAGATTGCCCCAATACCTAATGAGATTTTGAGAAACATCTCTAGAATGGAGATTGATCCTCAAGGATTTAAGTTAGATTGCTCATATACCTAAAAGATAGATGACAAGATGACAAGATACAAGGCCCAAAGATGCCCCAAGTGGTGAGGACTTTGATTCAGATCAGATATGAGATTGGTTCGACAAGATTCGAAAGATGCAATCATCCTGCCTCCTTAGGAGTGAAATCGAAAGATGACATATCAAAAGGATGATTGAAAACCAGAGTTTGCAAAAAAGAAGCAATCATAATAGATTCAAGAAGTTGCAGAAGCAATTTGGAGCAATTGGGAGGTCCTGTTGACCAAGTTTGACTAGAGTTTACCATGGTTGACCATAGTTGACTTTAGATGAAAACATTGAAGATCTCAAGAAAATGATGAGGAGATGAGAATCTGGCAAGAAAATGACGCCAGAAGGTTGACTGCATAAGTGCCCGATCCCAAAAGATCCCATAATTTTAAAATGTGATTTTGAGCTATCTAGAGATGTCAAATTTCAATTTCAATGCCGAAAATGGATTCAGAATGGTCAATTTAGCCAAGGGTGAAATTTTCATACAAAATGGAGCACTTTTGAAAATTAGGTCAAAAGCTATATAAGGCTTGGAGGGGTCATTTTCAAATCATTATTCACTTTGTCTTCTTGTGATTTGAGAGCTCTAAGAGAGAGATGGAGAACAGTCACATGCATATACACCATTTTGAGCTCCCAATGACATGCCCAACTACCGAAGTATGACACACCTATGAGTGGTCAATAAACCTTCCCATATTTAGATTTTTAACACTTTCTAGGTTGATTTAGACTAGATTTAGCAACTTTTAAGCTGAGTTCTTCCAATGTCGCATGAGGAAATAGTTTCCTCATGCCGGCCCAGGTCACCTCTCATGTGAGGAAATAGTTTCCTCATGCAGCTTAGGGCTTCCTCACTTGGTGGTCCTTAGTGATCTTTCCCGAGCCTATAGGTGATGCCACGTGAAACTTCACCCCTAGGGATGAAACTTCCCATGAGAGAAGATCCTATCTCATGTGAAATGTTGCTGCAGTTTGCAAAATGTTCATTCAATGTTTTGTAGAACCAGCCAATTATAATGTCCCAGAGTTGTATTAGGATAGATGTGTATCCCTACTTGAAGTCCTCTCATCTGACTGATGTTCTTAGGTGGAGGCATGTCCATAATAGCTTGAACTTTCTTGGGATCAACCTCTATGCCTATAGCTGAAATGATGTAACCCAAGAGTTTCCTAGAAGTGGCATCAAATGCACAATTTTTTGGATTAAGTCTGAGACTAAATTTTTCCATGTGGTCAAGTATGGGACCCAAATCCGTAAGATGATTTTTTTTCTGCATGGTTTTGGCCAAAGTGTCGTCCACATTATCTTCCATTGTTTTATGCATCATATAATGGAAAATGGTAGTGATAGCTCTCTCATATGTCACTCCAGCATTCTTAAGCCCAAAGAGCATGACATTCCAGCAAAAGGTGCTCTAGGAACACATGAAAGCGATCTTTTCTTGATCTTCTAGCTTGATTTTAATTTGATTATAGCCAGAAAAGCCATCCATCAAGGAATACATCATATCCTATTGCCATGTCCACTATCATGTCAATATTAGGCAATGGGAAGTTATATTTTGGACATACCTTATTTAGATCTTGAAAGTCTGTGCACACACGAATGGATTTATCATGTTTGGTGACTGGAAAAATATTTGAAATCCACTTTGCATAATCAATAGTCCTTATGAAACCAGCCTAAAGAAGCTTTTCTAGCTCTACTTTGACTAAAAGTACTACATGTGGATGCATCTTTCAAAGCTTATGCATGATGGGTTTAATACCTGGTACAATGGAAAGATGGTGCATGATTAGATTAGGATCCAATCCAAGCATATCAGAGTAAGTCCATGCAAATTTTATTTTCTTTCTTTGAAAGAAGTTAGTGAACTCTTTTCTTTTGCAAATAATGACTATGCTAGATGAATAATTTGTGGAGCAGCCTCTGTACCCAAATTCACTGGTTGTGTCAGCTCAATCAATACTGATGATCTCTCTTGAAAGTGGCTCAAGAGTGTATCAAGTATCTCATTATTGGGTGCCTCGGAGTGGTTTTCACCCTTGGACACATCTTTTATTTTTACTATTTTTGGCTCTGATACTGCCATAATGTTTTTTCACCATCAAAGCATCAATTTTTTCTTCTTTTATTTTTTTTACTAAGATACTTGATATCTTGCTTTGTCATGCTAAAACTACCTTCATTGGTGGAGGACATTATAGGTTCAATAGCATGGAGGTAACAGGTTAGAGTGTAATCATTCTAGAATGTTAGGACTTCATTGGATGAGGAGGGGAAGTTCCAGTTTATCAACTTGGGATTTTTAAGTGAGAGAGAACTAGCGGCTGGTTCAATTGCGTTCATAGTATAATCATCAAAAGCATGAAGGAGCAAATCAAGACTTGGAGAAATCTCATCCAAAGGAGCATTCAAATCCCTATGAGACCCTACATCGAAAGTATAGGACAAGTTAACACCGATGGCATCTAATTCATTCATCCTAACACTAGACCCTTCACCTACTTCAAGAAGGTTTTCATATGTATGTACCATGTCTATATCTTTATCATAAGTAGCATCAGATAAAGATTCAAACTCATACTCACGTGAGTCAGTACTCGATGTGGGAATTCCATTAGTGCTATTGGTACCATCAGACTCATTCCCATGTCTTATTCCATTGATAGCTCATTGAAGTTGTCCTTTTTCAGGCCGCTTTTAAAAATGTGGCGGCCTGTATTGTTGACCCTAAAAATTGGGATTGTCAATTAGTGTTTCCTTCCATTGATCATATGTGAATTGATGCACTAAAGCAGTGTCATTAGATTCAGTATTAGTCTCTACCAGATGGATAGGTATGACAGGCTCATTTGGTTCTGCAAGGTGTGTTGTAAACTCTGGACCAATTGGATATGGAAAAGTATCCTCATCAGAGTTGTCCTCTAGATTTACCTCTAGAGTAGTATCTTCAAATTCTAGTTCAGGTTTAGGTTCAGGTTCTGGCAAAAATTTTTGTCCCTAAATGAAAGGGGATCTTTTTAAAGCCTAAGCCAATAGTATCCTTTGTGCGGTGACCTATAGCTTCAATGGGTTTGAGAAAACCATTGTCATTCATTCCTATAGGACCACTCCCTTTTTAGCTGAAGAATTTCATGATCTTGAAGGCTTCGTTGTAGGGCTCTTGTTCTAATTCTGGAGGTGGAGTAGTCATTTTAGATGTTTCTTTCCCTTTATAGATCCAAGCTATGATAGCTCTTTCTTCATCCTCATCTTCTAAAGGTGTAGAGGCCCGTACAAAGGTGCCATCATAGACCATTTGAGGAGAGTCATCAGAAGGTTTGTTACTCTCAGAAGGTCTCCCATAAGAATGTGGAGATGGAGGGAGAGAAACCAATGATAGCACATGTTCAATTTGATATTCTCCCATACCTATATCCTTAAGTTTCAGAGTTTGTTCCATTTCTTTGAGCTTGGCATCATAGAACTTAGTAGACTCTCTATTAGCTAGAACAAATCTATCTGTAGACTATGTGAGTGTGTTGCAAGAGTAGTTGGTATTAGAAGGCATAGTGACTTCCACTCCATGGAATGGAAAATTAATGCAATGATGGTAGGTAGATGGAACAACTTGCATCTCATAAATCCATGGTCTACCCAACAAGATGTTGTAGGCAAGAGGAATGTGTAGAACTTGAAAAGTAACATCTTTCTCAACAGGTCCTACATGGATAGGTACCACAACTAATCCTTGGAATTTGCATTCTTCTTCATCATAAGCTTTCATAATAATCTTCCTGCGGGAATCTATACAATCCTCATCATAACCTAGCTAGGTAATAAATTTAGTAGAATAGATATTGAGACTAGCACCATTGTTTATGAGCATGTGGTGGACATGTTTAGGGCCTATCATGACTTCTATATGCAAGGGAGCATTATGCAGATGGCTCAGAGAGTGATCATCTTCTTTAGAAAAGGACAAATAGTGAGGTGAGGTCAAATGACCCATCATAGATTGGAACTGGTTGAGATCAAGATCTTTGGGGACATTTTCCTCGATGAGGGCTTTATCTAGAATCTGCCTATGAGCAGGCAAGATCTTCAACAACTCAAAAATGGTAATCTAAGCATTGGTCTATTGGTGTTGATCTAAGATGCTATAACTAGCAGTGACAGGCGTAGGAACTGATTTCGAGGCTTTGTTGGTAGGACTAGTAGCAATCTTATCCATAGTTTGTTTTAGAGTAGATACACGAGGATCAGGACCTTTCAAAACAATCCTTCCACGTGATCAAGTAACAATATTGGCACAATCCTCAGTTTGTTTAGATTTAGATGAATGAGATGCAGAACTACACAAGATGAAAGGAGTCTTAGGTTTGGGAGCATCGTCATTCCCTTTGGAAGTAATCATATCACAATACTCAACTTCAATAGGTTCAATCATGTTGATGACATTATCATTAGCAGTGTATGTGTAGTTAACATTGGCATTTGTAGTCTTAGTTGTGGAACACTCACCTTTCTCATGAGGAGGAAAGGGATCCTTAAATGCCTGATGATCCAAATTTTTGTTATGGTTGCCCACAACAATGTCACCATTGTCAATTAAATCTTGAACCTTATGTTTCAGCTAGAGAAAAGTAGAAGTACTATGACCAATGTTTTGGTGATAGTCATAGTATGCATTGTCATTCCACCAATGAGGTCGTGGTTACGGGTCATAGGGACATTTTTCCAAAGGAGTGAGGACCTGATTCTACACAAGATTTCTATAGACAATATCAAGAGGCTCTCCCAAAGGATTGAATTCGTGCTTGGGTCGAGAGGCCCAAGGTCTCTTCTTAGAAAATCTTGAATATTGCTAGTTTTTCGTCACAGGTTTCTTAGTAGCTTTGATCACATGTATGCTAGAAGAGAGATTGAAAACAAACATAGTAGGCTTCACGGTGATATTTTTGACCACTCCATCATTTACAAGATCTCTATTTTTATTGACAGTCTTTCCTTTATCCTTGTTGGAGGAGAACCATTGCTTATTATCCTTATTCAAAGTTAATTCTCCTTTCTTAACCATAAAGGCCTCTATCCTCACAGCTTTCTTGATCATGTTGTCAAAAGTCAAAGGACCTTCCAGTTGCACCTGATATCCAAAGTCTGGGACAAGATTATCCAAAAAGATGTCAAGTTTCTTTGACTCAGGTAATTTGCAAGGATACTTCATGCAAAGTTGTCTCCACCTTTGGGGAAAAGACAAGAAAGGCTCTCCCTGTCACTATTTTAGATTACACAAATCATGGATATTGATAGGGTGTTGAATTTTGTGTAAATAAGGTTAGAGCAATAGATTAGTGATTTCATCAAAAGTCTTAATCTCAGGGGGCAATCGACAAAACCACTCCATAGTTGACCCACTCAAGCTACGTGGAAAGAGTCTCATAAGATAAGTTTGATCATGTATAAATTCCATGGACAAGGCACCAAAATCCCTCAGATGATCTTGGGGATCTGTTGTACCCATGTATTTATCATATTTGGGCAACTCCACTCCTTTTGGAAAAAGAGGCATGCAGATACTCTTGTCAAATAGAAAAGGGCATATGTTGTCCATGGTGAATTGTTGTGTGGGCTTATCCTTTTCCTTTGCAAGTTGACTAATCTGATCTTGCATATTTTGAATCATTTTTTGTAACTTAATGGTTTCGGTCTCTTCCTCTTTGGCCACAAGCATTTTAATTTCGTAATCTGGGGGTAACTTGACCCCTTATTTGGCCAACTCAAGAAACTATTTCTCCTTTTCCTCTAAAAAGAGGATCTCCATCTTTTTGATAAGGCTCTTGTTAGCTTTAGCAACAACTATATCATTCTGAGTTATCACATCATCTTCATTACCAAGAATCTAATAAATGCTTGGGATTTGGTCTTGTTATTGATCATCTTGGTTTTGATTGTACGGAGGAGGATGATAGAGATATGCTGGTTGGGCACCTTGAGGTTTGTCTTGAGATTGATCATCATTGTGAGACTGATTTTGGTCATGTTCAGATTGAGTATGATGTTGCTCATTTTGAGGTTGAGCATGATGTTGGTCATTGAAAGATTGACCATGATACTAGTTGTTCTAAGATTAATTATGATTTTGGTTGTATTTTCTTGGTTCGAAGTCAAATGGATCTCCCATCTTGTTAATGTAGGATTGTGCAGCAAGTGAAGCCACATTAAAATGATGTGAATGATGCTGAAAAGGCACAACTAAGGTAACTTTTTGTGCATGAATAAGATCAAGAGGATCAACAGGTTCAAATGAGTTGCTATCTTTAGTAGGATTGATAGATTTGATAATAGGACCATTTGGAGGAAGTGGTCTTCCAAAGTTATGAAATAATGAGCTGTTTTGGAAGAATGAGTTATCTTGTTCTTGAAATGAGAAACCAAGTTTGGCTTGAAACAATGGATTAAAACACTCTTGGAACATTGGAGGTGATGATTGCGATGAGCTATCTTTCAATGTACTCAACAAAGAACTTGAGGATCCTTCACAAAGCTTAGATTTCATGATAGATTCAGGATGATCTATTTCTTGATTATGAGGTTTACCTCCACCTTGACCAATATTCTGAATGGGGTAAGTTTTTCCACTTCTAGTCGTGATAGTCCTAGATGAAGAAGTGATGAGAGAAGACTTGGAATAATGCTAAAACTCTATCTCTAAGATAGCAAAAAGGAGATAAATGGCTAAAACAACCAAGATGTGAGATGCACCTAGCACGAATCATCAAGAGAATGGCTAGAATAGCTGAGAGAAGACTATCGGAACATGAGGTACAAAAGCATAAAGAGACAAGATAAAAAAAATGAGAGACAAAATGCGTCAAAGCAATAATCGATCGGTTCTCAGCTTGAGACACTCAGTTTCTGATAGTGAATGATAGGGGAAAAAGTAGACAAACCCCAAACAAAAACCAAATTTGGTAGAAGTTTGACTAGTCAATAGGAAATAGCTCCCTATTTTCCAAACAGTGTATAGGGTTGTGTGAGAAAGTGCAGGGTCATGTGATAATGCTAGGCTTCATACTAGAGAATGAAATCTCATGCGAGAAAATGCTCAGTTTTTGAAACTTCACGCGGGAAAAGACAAGTGTTTGACAGTACAAAACAAATTTCAAAATAAAAGATAGGCTTTGGGACATAGTGTAAATGGTTCTCAGATAGAAAATCTAGTTTCCAGATAGGTTTCAAGGATAGTTTAATCAACAATATCATTTTGAAGGTTTCAAGTATTCATTTACAAGCATGAAGGTTTAGATCAAGCAATAGGGACACAAGAAGTAGTCGCAAATAGACCTACCAAGGAAAAAGAAACTTGGTATTATCATGGGAGTCTTTGTTTAATCGTGATGGACAAGTTTAAGACTCGATAACAAACACATAGTTATCCCTACAAAAAAAATGGTGAGAAGACAAAACATTTTCCCCACTGCTTATGCGCATACATGCACCTCACACAGCTATGTCACCCCCTAGAGGATGCCCCTTTTTTTGGTGTTTCCAAGGAATAAATAATATATGTTCAAAGGTTACCCTTGAAGTAGAGGCCAATGTCATATACCACCTTCAAACATCCCGGTGCATGCCTATGGTGAGAATCTACATGAGAGATTCTTCCCCCTCCCTGCACAAAGATTATGTCTCTTTTCGGAGGTGATCCAGGTAGGTAACTAACCAAGGAAAGTTTTTAGTGGGCTTCCATTCACACTAACCTTTGGTGCCCCAGATATAGGGTTGAGGCCTTACAACCACACCAACACTTGAATGTCATACACCCCCACAAGCAGGGCTAGGAGCGGTGCCACTCAGTACAACAGACAAGGCCTTCTCAAGATGATAGCCGAAATCATGAGAAGGAATTTAACATGGCTTTGGAGTATTTAGACTCAACAAAGAATTCTTTATTATAGTGAGGTGGAATCACTGGTGATAGGTGTGTACTCACTTGGGTCAATCTCGGAGGTTCAATTTCTAATAGGTCCTCTAAATGTGACTCAAGACTTGGCTCAGATTCGAGGGTTAAATTTTTTGATTCTCTCAAAGAGAGAAGAGCATAATTCTCTACCTCTTCACCTTACCCAAACACATTAATCATATTCATCACTGAGTTAGTTTCACTCCACAAAATCTACAAACTTTTGGGTTTCTGGTTCTCTCAAAGAGAGAAGAGCATAATCCCATAACAAGTAGAAGTGTTAAAGATTCACTACCTTTCCCCGCTTCCCCAGGTACCTGTCATTTTAGTAAGATCTAGGTCTCAGATTCCTCCATGGGCATTACTTCCATGTAATGAAGAGCCTATTACCCTAGCTCACTGTCAAGACCCTTAAGAAATTTTAACGGGGCCCTAGTTAGACTATGTGAATGAAAAATAGTAAACAATCATAACATTTTTAAATGATCTTCGATAGCGGTCTTGCAAGAAAACTGTTAGAAGTTTTTTATGATCTTTGACAAGAAACCTGCAGACCACTATTATGTTGTAGCATAAAACAAAGATAGCAAATCAACAACAGAGAGTAAATGTCAGGAAAAAGTAACAGTAAATTGTAGAATCTAGAAAATTTAAATGACTAATAGTAAAACTTTGCACGAGGAAGTATTGCACTACGCATGAGAAAGTACAAGGACCTGTGTGAAAAAATGTTTCTTCACGTGCCAGAATATTATTGGGAGAAAATATTCACACAGTACGCTCTGGAATCTCGCACCAAATTTCATACACAAAGAAATACGGACACATGGCAGAGCTCAAATTCCTTATCAAAAAAATTG
The DNA here is from genome assembly GCA_027943335.1 of Chamaecyparis obtusa. Taxonomy (NCBI): domain Eukaryota; kingdom Viridiplantae; phylum Streptophyta; class Pinopsida; order Cupressales; family Cupressaceae; genus Chamaecyparis; species Chamaecyparis obtusa. Next base: position 132,903 of record BSBK01005003.1, read on the forward strand.
AAGAGTGAGGTCAGAAATGATTTTTATACCCCACGGTGGGTGCAGCATGTTTATAGCTAAACATCGACCTCTAATCTAGTCATACACACAACATAGTCATTGCTCGATTGTCAAATCACAAAAATGAGTATGAATTACTCAATTCATCAAATTCTATCAATTCGATCTGTTGCCTCCTAATTAACTAGGGTGTTTAAATTACTCTTAGAACGAGAGACAAAAACCAAAAGACCAAGCTAATACGGAGGATTTGAAAGCTTAAAAGATGAGAAAAGTACAATTAATCTAAAATGAATATGCACTTAAATCTAAGAATGAAGTGCCGATTTTAATCTAAGAACTTGAAAGGAATGTGCAAATTAAGCTAATAACAATAATCAATTGATAAGTAGGAGATGTTTTTCCACAACAAGTCAAATTGTGATATTCCTATCAAGATTTAACTCCATAGTTTTTTAGTCAAACTCATTGACCCATGATTCATTGGTCAATGAGTTTGACTTAAAAACTACATAGTTAAATCCTAATAGCAATATCACAACAATAATCAAATTACTCTACTATGAAAGTGTAATTACACTAAATGATAATTAAGCTCATTATGCAATAAAAGATTGAAAATATGAAGATAATTGAGACAAAATTTCGCTATAGTTTATGTGCTCTAAAATTGTCCTCTTTTTCGAATGAAGAAGAAGGTCCATAATATAGAAAATCTGGGAGAGAGGATGAAGAGTTTCTTGAAATGAAACGACTAACTTTTCATTTCCCATTTCAGAAAAATATTGAAGGATTATTTAATTAAAAGAATGAATTATTGCCACATATGGGTGGCCCTTCGAATAATTTGAATTATTAATTCAAATAAAGGTCTCCATTCAAATAACCAAATAATATTAATTCCTTTTATGGGTATTAGCTAAAGGACGTTAGTTTAATTTAATTTAAAGCACTTAGGACTTTAGAATTAAATCAATTTATCATAGGGATTATTTAGCTAATAAAGTCGAATACTTAAGAATTAATTATAGTGTGAGATTAATGTAATTTAGGGTTTTTGCAATTGACATAGATAGTCAAATAAAGTTAGGTAGGAGAGAGAAAATTACCTAGTAAAATAGGACTTTATTGATGTAAAATTAAAGAAATGCACCAAAATTGATTGAAATTATAGGTGCCAATTTTGGGGTATTGCACCATTATTGGTTTCAATATGCCATAATTGACTATGATGGATCCTTGGACTTCATCTTTGACCTTTTCATGTTTAGTGTACTTTGTGTGCCCTCTTGGTGCACTTGCACCATACGCCCCACTAATAAAATAACTCTTGCCCCAAGAGTTAAGTGCATTTCTCTGGAATCGTTGGATTATTATTGAACGTAACTATTGATTTTTATTTATAGCGAAAATATGTTTGAATAAAAAAATTTCAAAAGGTTGTCTTCTTTGTCTTATACCATGCACAAAACTTTAAAACAAAGTAAGATTTTAAAACATTGTGTTCAATCCTCTTCATGGGAAAATGATGTCCTTTTTTTTTTCTCATGTATATCCTTTGTCCTCCTCCAGTCTCTTAGAATTTTATAATTATGTTCCTTTTAATAATTACATGTCTCCATTCTCTATACCCTTATAGGGAATTCAATGGCTCCAACTATGATGGTCTCTAGAACCACACAAACCTAATTTAATTTTTTTATATGTACCTCATCATTATCCACCATTTGTGATGTAATGCCCACCCTAGTATCTACATATTCTGGATGGATAGGATTATTACTTTGATACTTTGGATTATATGTTTGGACTATGGGACATTTAATTTTTTTTTTTTTTGGGTTAATAGAGTTTATATGAGATATTAAATAATTTGAAATAAAATGATAAATGATTAGAAATAACCTACCTGTAAAATGTTTAACATTTGATTTATATTATGATGGATCTAACCCTGCTAACCCCATTATGTTTTGATGATTACACTAGTTGATGTGAGTGTGGGATGATGAGAGGCACTCCTAGTTACTCCTATGGGAGGTCCACATGATGTTGCACTCTCCCTCCTGTATGCCATTGTCTATTTATATATATGTATATGTATGTCGGTTGGTGATGCAGGATGTAGGTACCAGGCATCATCTCCACCTAGCTACACATGTCTGAGTGTGCCTTCAAAATCCTCGAACTGTTGTTGTGTGGAGATTTAACCAAGCTACTCTCGAGGTTACCCGTGGACTTAGATTTTTGTAAGGGAGATACCCTAGTTGGGAAATTAAATTATAGTTTACATTGTGGTCTTGTGTTTCAATGTTGGTCTAAGTTTATGTTACGAGTTACAATTAACCTTGTTTATATGTATAATAATTATTCGATAATTTTTTGTATATGTTATATATGTATGTGTATATGTTGATGCACATGCATATACCCATGCTTATATAAATAATAATATTTGTATGTTTTTATTAGTTGAGTAAATGGTATGTTCTTTATAATAATTAAATAAAGTAAATTAAATAAAGTGTATAAATAAATAAAGAGTGAAAATGATATTACTAATAGTAATAATAAAAATAAATGCTTTTTGTGGTAAAACTAGCTATCTAGGAGGGAGTTCAACTTGAGACCTCCTAGAAGTTAGGCTAGTTGGTTTCCATGTGTGCCATGTGTTTTCCTTGAGATTTATTGGTTTTAATTTCTTGTTACGATTTTCTTTTAAAGTTATTTTAATTAAATTTATTAAAACTTTGTTAAGTCATTTACGAGAATGATTTGTTTGTTCTTCCTACTAAGTAAGGAAGTTGGAGAAGTTACTTCTGGTAAAGAAACTCCTCCAACCAAATAGTTGAATGATAAATATTTGCATTTTGGGGTTGGAGATGGAGTTGGAGTTTTTGGAAGGTTTTTGAAGTTTTCTACCTTAATATTTTTTTCGAAAGTTATTTTTAATTTCTATGAGATTGAGAGTGTTCTAGTTTGGAGGTCAATTGTGTGTATTTCTTTGAGTTTGGTTTCCAGAGTAATCTTTCCAAGAGGCTACCATGTCACTCAAGGTTTGGAGGACTTGTAGAGGTGTGCTCTAGTCATTGTGAAGTTTCTCCATAGGACTCCAAGTAGGATCTGGAACTAAGAAGAATCACCTTCTTTCCTATGTGTATTTGTGGGTGTATGTGTGTATTACAAAAATTAATAGTGTGTTCTTATGATATGTCAATATTCTATGGTTATATATTTTTATGAATTAAATATTGTTGAAAACACATACCGTGTGCATGAAGTTTAATGACATATTTTAATGGTTTTCTTTGTTGAAACTCTTACTAGAAGTCTATGATTGATTATATTATTATAATTTGGTATATCTATCTATACATATGTGTGTGTGTGTGTTCTTAAATATTTATATTATTCATATTATCCAATTTTTAATTAGGATAATAATGAAAAATATGTTAATTGGAAATAGTCAAAGTGTTTTGGTTTATTTTCATATACCTATACAATATTGTAAATAAATTTTGAACCAAACCTTATTATGTAAATATCTTCAGTGAGAATGTGCACAACTAGGTTATATCCAACATATGTAAAAGTTAGAAAGAGCCAATAGTTCAAATAAAAGTTATGCTTACCACACTGAGACTGTAGTTTTATGACAATTATATATATGTTTCTAGAAATAGTCACGCATAGACCCCTGCAGGTTCATTAGTTTATAGTACAATCTTTTACATATCAGTATTTATTAATTTATAATTTATATTAATTTTATTTTCTATTTGGACCTATTGTGGAATCTTCGGAGTCATGGATTTCAGTGTTGGCTAATTGTTTGGCTTGGGGTTTGGTTTGTATTTTCCAACCTTGATCCTGGTCTTTGTTTGTGAATTTTTACCTCTCCTAATGATCCATTTTGTTTCTTTAAGTTGATCCTAATATTGTACTTAAGGTGTCTTTGGTATGTGACATCCTTTTACTATTCTTATTTTGTTTATGGTTAAGGTTAGGGCTTGTCCTGGTGGTCTGAGTACATAGGAGAGTTACCTAAACCCCTGAAATAAAGAATTTGGAGTATGGCAATTATTTGATCATTTTTTGGGTAGGGGACTAGGTAACCTAGGTTAGTGGCTCACCATAGATGCCAAAACCCAAAGTGGTTTCTAGGAGATCCTATGGGTGAGTTTGTAATCAAGTGACAACCTTAAAATTAACTTGGGAGGGGAGAAACAAAAGATAGTCCAGTTGGAGTACCGGGACCATGGGTAACTATCAGGGTGGATCCCTATTCAGAAAGAGGGGACCGGGGTTACATGGTTTCCAAGAAGGATCCCAAAATCTAGGATATGTGATGAAACTTACCTAAAGGGTATGCTAGAAATCTAACCCTTGTGATTAGTAATGTGATATCTTGTAATATTTTATATTTATTCTCATGTTAGGGTTTGTGAAACCTTAGAATGCTTAGGGCCTTGTGATTATCTTGGTTCTATCTCCTAGTAGGTGGGGTGCAAAATTCATCACTTTCACATGGTTGGGTGGCAAAAATCTTTCAAGGTCCTACTCGTGGTTCGTGACTTGGATGCATTCAACTTTATGCATTAATGAAGATCTTTCTATTTTGTATTATGTATTATTGAAAAGGAAGATGAAAATTAATGTTGTAATGCCTTCAGGCCATTCATGTACTTGTTATTTTAATAATATTTATTATCATAAAAATGTATTTGAAAAGAAAAGCAATGTATTTGGGGGGGGGTAGTTCTAGGGTTTGTTTCAAGGGTTGTTATTTGAAGAATCAAAGTTAGAAATATATAATGTAATGTTGAATTATCTTCTCTATCTCTCTTGTGTTTCAATGAAATGAAATGTTTATTAATCTAAGGCTAAAATATAATCTGTAAAGAATAGTTATTCAATGTGTAGAAAAGAGAAATGAAATTGGTTTATGAAGTAAGAAATATAATTGTAAATGAAATGTTATTTTCTTACCCTATCTCTTAAGCTCTAAAATGTGAAAGTAAAGAAAAGAAATAAAATTCAATTTGGATAAGTAATATGTTAGTAAATGAATTCATTAAGGGAACCTTAAGGAATGGAAATGTAAATGTATTAATAATGTAATGCTAGAAAAAAATTGTTAGTTGCAATTTTTTGTCATAAGACCTGATTCCTTATGGGTTCCCTGGTGGGGACATTACATTGGGTTACTTTTCTTGCACTCTCCAACCTAGATCTTCCTGCTCTGATCGTAGCATAAAAAAACTCATTTTCTCTCCAAAATAGATAACTATGTTATCCTTTATTACACCACAAGGAAAGGATGTCGACTTAAATTTCTTATTATGCTTATATGCACAAAGTAACTATTTGTGTACCCATCATGAATTGTTCATCTTTGATGCTACTATGGTCAACCTAGTATTATATAGCCATATGTCATTGGAATAAAATCACATAGAAAAAGATTATGATATGGATCTATTCAAAAATAAACATATACCCTATGACTAATCACTACATGCTTCTCTTGGCTTACCCAAGTGGACTTGTAAGGATTAGGATGATCAAAAATCTTCAATTCCAACTCATGTACCATATCAAAGGAAACTAAATTATCCTGTGAATCCTAGTCTGTTATCAACTTACATATCTTTCAATGGTTGAAGAAATTAGTTTTAAAAATGGATACATATGGTATTTTCTACTATAATTTACCTTTCCTCACCATGAGGTATTCTCCTTCAAATTCAGGATTTTCTTCAAGATTTTTTTTGTTCCTCCTTCCTTTCTTTATGTGTCAAATGGATTCTTTTGTCTTTTCCTTTCTATGATTCATCACATTTAGGAAACTCAAATTATGGGTTACCAAATTCATTTCAATGATAGAATTTCCCTATGAAGACATGAGTGCATATTGATTATCTATTCCTCGTCTTCCTCTAACTGATCCTCCACCTTAGTTATTATCTCCTTGTGATGAAGGGTGCTCCCCTTAATGCCACAAACACATAACAGAAATAGAGAAACAACAACAATAATATGCAAGAACAGAAAATTGGCTTCTTATTATCTCCACAAATGTGGAATTACAAACTTTCAGAATTACAATATGTAAAGCCACATGGGCATTCCCTTACAATATTCTTTAGGACAAAGCCTTGAATCAATACCTAGATCTACTACCCAGAACTATTCTAAACTGCCTAAGACAATAATACAGCCTTCCTTATATAGGCAATTTTCCACCGCTTGAGAAGGTTCCAGAATTTTAGCCAATAAGGCCAACCAACTTAGAATTATTTTATTTTACATTTTATTACATCATAGTCGGCTCAAGATAACCTTTGAAACCCGAATAGAAATTTTGAAGAAAATTATTTTCTGCCATTTCAGGTGGCCCAACTTTCGAAGACCATAAGTCATCACCAGTTGACTCGCTCGGCTACTATAACCCCATTTTGGAAATGCCACAAAGTGCTCTACAGGCTTGCCTAGCACAAGCGCCCGTCACCCAAATTTTTGACCTCATCTGGGGCCTCTAAAGCCTTCAAAACTGAGTTCAAAGTTTCTGTACCCTGCTACCAATACTGAAAATCTTCAATATCTTCCAATATACACTTGATCTGGCAATGAAACTTTACTGGCACACTTATATGACCAAAATGAACCTCCAAGAAAGAAATAAGATCATTCTGAGAACATACCAAAAATAGTAACTTTCCATAAATAGCAGCTCTGCACAAAATAGCCCTTATTGAAGACAAAAATAGAAATATTTTTGGGTGATGCAAGATTGCTCTTACACCCAGGATGCTCCTACATCAGACACCCGGGGTAATTTGAGAAGTGACCCTATCACGACTCAAGTGTGCAGAGGAAAACCAAGACGGCTAACCTCCTCCTTTGTCAGCCATGATGAATCTTCAATAGATCATCCTTTCCATTTGACCAGATATTCTTCATATGTCATGTTCCTTGTGCTTCTACCAACACGACTGTCCAGTATATCTTCGATCTCCTTAGTGTCTAAACTAGTTGCTGGAATACTCCACTATGCTGCTGTGATCTCATCTTCAACACCTCCTTCATGATACTCTGTCAAATCTGAAATGTTAAACACTGGTGAAATATTTAGCTCAGTAGGTAATTCTACCTCATACGCATTTCCTGAATCATGTTTCTTCAGTATCCTACATGGTCCAAACTTCTTCATTTTCAGCTTGTTATATATACCAACTGGAAACCGCTCCTTCCGCAAATGAACCATGACTTCATCACCAACCTGAAATTCCTTATACCTCCTTTTCTCATCTTCCTTAGCCTTATACTGTGCATTCATCTTGGTAATATGCTTCCTCACCTCCTCATGGATGTTCTTCAAGTGTTCTGCAAAATCCTCAGCTTCAGTACTACTTATTTCTCCTTTATCTATCTTCCTCAATTCAGATGCATTTCTTGGACTACTTCCATATACAATCTGGAATGGTGATTTACCAGTGCTTCTATTGACAAAATTATTGTATGCAAATTCCGCCTGTAATAAAATCAAATCCCATCCTGTTGGCTTATCTCCAACCAAACATCTCAACAAATTTCCCAAGCTCCTATTCACCACCTCTGTCTGTCCATCAGTCTGTGGATGATGTGATGAACTAAACTTCAAATCTATCTTCAACTTCTTCCATAATGTACGCCAAAAATATCCAACAAACTTAGTGTCCCGATCTGAAACTATGGTCTTTGGCAAACTATGAAGTCTCACTACTTCTCGGAAAAATAATTCTGCTACACGAACAACATCATTAGTCTTCTTGCAGGGAATAAAATGTGCCATCTTTGAAAATCTATCAACTACCACAAAAATTGAATCATGTCCCCGCTGTGTCCTCGGTAAACCAAGAACAAAGTCCATGCTGATATCCTCCCATGGCTTCTCTGGTACAGATAATGGCTGATACAACCCTGTATTCTACTTCACTCCTTTTGCCATCTGACATACTCTGCAACTCTATACAAACTTCTTCACATCTTGCTGCAACTGTGGCTAATAATAATTCTCACTAACCAAACCAAGGGTTTTGTCACGACCAAAATGTCCAGCCAATCCTCCGCTATGCTTCTCCTTGATGAGATTCTCCCTCATAGAACTTCATGGAATGCACAACTGACTCCCTCTGAATAGCATATCATCCTGGATGATGAAATCCAACCATTTCATCCTGTCTAGAGTAACAGGTTCTGTACAAGCTTTCCAAGCTTCACCAAAATCAGTATCCTCTGGATACAAATTCTCGAGTTCCTTGAACCCAACCACTTCAATCTGCATTTTTGTCAGCAATAGTTGCCTTCTGCTAAGAGCATCTGCAACCCTATTAGACTTTCCACTCCTGTGTTTCAAAACAAATGTATAACTATGCAAAAACTCAACCCATTTCAAATGCCTTTGATTCAATTTTCCTTGACTATTCAAATATTGCAAAGCTTGATGATCAGTATACAAAACAAACTCTTTAGGAAGTAGATAATGTCTCCACTTCTTTAATGCCTGAACTATAGCATAAAATTCTTGATCATAAACAAAATATTTCCTCTTGGCATCATTTAACTTCTCACTGAAATAAGCAATAGGTTTACCTTCTTGGCTCATAAAAGCTCCTATTGCAGTACCACTAGCATCACAATCTACTTGAAACACCTTATTGAAATCTGGAAGTGCTAAAATAGGTTGTTCTGTAACTTTTTGTTTCAATAATTGAAAACTTTTTTCTGCTCCTTTAGTCCACTTAAACTCTTTTCTATCCCCTCTCATTGTTTCAGTCAAGGGTCCACAAATACTGCTAAAATTTCTGATAAAATTTTTGTAAAAGCTAGCTAGACCATGAAAATATCTTACCTTAGTAGCACTCCTTGGAGTAGGTCATTCAAGGATAGCCTGTACCTTCTCTGGGTCCATTTTTAGACCTTCTATTGAAACTACAAATCCCAAATACACTAACTCTTTCTTCACAAAACTGCACTTCTTCAAATTAATCAACAATTTCTCTTCTCTTAACTTCTCAAATACCATACAAATATGCATCATATGCTCATCCAATGTCTTACTAAAGATCAAAATATCATCTAGGTAAACAATGACAAACTTACCTAGAAATTCTTTCAGAACCTCATTCATGAGCCACATGAAAGTGCTCGGTGCATTGGTTAGCCCAAAAGGCATGACTAACCACTCATATAGTCCTTCCTTTGTCTTGAAGGCAGTCTTCCATTCATCTCCTTCTTTGATCTGAATCTAGTGATATCCACTCTTCAAATCTATCTTTGAGAAATACACAGCTCCACTCAAACAGTCCATAATATCATCCATTCGTGGCAATGGAAACCTATACTTGATTGTGATCTTGTTTATTGCTCTGAAATCTGGACACATCCTCCATTCTCCATTCTTCTTTGGTGCTAATACCACTGGTACAGCACAAGGACTCAGACTCTCACGGATCAATCCTTTCTGTAACAGTTCATGTACTTGTCTGTTCAACTCCTCACTTTCCGCAGGTGTCATTCTGTGTGCTGCCTTATTTGGAAAACTCACTCCTGGGATCAAGTCCATCTGATGACTGATCTTCCTGACCAGTGGTAATCCATCAGGCACGTTATCGAATACAATATCCTGAAACTCATTCAACAAATCTGCAACTTCTACAGGAACATCTTCTACTTTCTCTTTACCAGCTTTTGGAATTAAAGCAAAACATACACGCTCATGCCTCATACCATCTAGGAAATTTCTTCCATCAACAAAAGTTATCCTTGCATTACCACATACCTTTTTTTCAGTCTCCTTCAATGGTTTTAGCTTATGCCGCACTCCATCCTTTGTCAGGGAATAGGTAGTCACATGACCATCATGTACAACACATCTGTCAAATTGCCATGGTCTACCCAACAACATATGACATGCATCCATAGATATGATATCACACAATACCTCATCTTGGTATCCACCAATCTTGAACTTCACCAGGCATTGTTCATTGACCATGACCTTGTGGTCATCCTGTACCCAGACAATCCGATATGGATGTGGGTGTTTCTGTCTCTTGAGCTTCAACTTTGTCACCATCTCTTCTGACACCAAATTGTCAGTGCTTCCACTATCGATGATCACATCACAACATTTACCTTCACACTTGCACCTAGTGCGAAACAGGCTCCTCTTTTGCTCAGGTTCATTCTCACCACTCAACAGGACCTGTCTGTTAATCAACGTTTCTCCTTCTTTCAGCATCTTCAGAATTTGATGATTTGACATCTTCATCTACATGTGCAACTTGGCCTGGCCTTCATTTCTTTTGTCTGTTCTGCCTTGGCGCTGAGGAAATTCAAATGCCCTATGACCTTCTTCTCCATAGTGAAAACATGTTCCACGGAAGCCTCCTCTTCCAGATCCTTGTCGTCTTCCTCTTCCTCTCTGATCTCTATTATTCTGATCCTGGAAGCGATTGGAATTATTTCCACGCTGATTCTGACTGCTACTGGCCTCATCCTTCTTTTTTAGATCTTCATTTCGGCCACCATATGACCGGTCCACCAGATCGTCCACACGACCTCTTCCGTTTTGTCTGCTCTCGAACTTCTTGTTCAGTTTTTCCTCTACTTTTAGGGAAAATTGGTATGCCTCCTCAATACTGCTCATTCGAACCAGATTCAACTCCTCCTGAATGCTTGGCCTTAACCCATTAAGGTATCGGGCAAATTTCTCCTTATCAGCTTCTGCATGGCTTGTTCTGATGAGGAGTCAATAGAACTCCTCTGTATACTCCTGAACAGATCTTCCTACTTGCTTCAAACTTTTCATTTTCTTTAGTAGATCAAGCTCATAATCAACAAGAATGAACTGTCGCTTCAATTTATCCACCATCTGATCCCATCTTGTGATTTTATCTTTCCCTCTTCTATTTCACTCCAATTGAATTTCTTGCCACCAGATCTTCGCATGACCTTTCAGTCTGGCCTTCGCAAATTTGACTCTATCAGGATCCTCAACATCTTCATACTCAAAATATTCCTCACATTCATTGATCCAGTCGATCAATTCCTCTGGGTTAAGATTTCCAGAAAATGTAGGAACCTCAATCTTAGGTCTTTTCCCAATCTTGGAAATCGCTCGAAAAAATCTTTTTTTCCTCCTGGTTCACAATTTCAGCTTCTCCTTCTTGATATTCTTCTTCGGCTTCATCCTCGCTTTCGTCTCTGACATTAAGATTCATTCCTCTACGAATCTCTTCTTGTAATGCTCGCACTTGTCTCTGCAGCTCTCTAACCTCAGGTGTTACAACACCAGCTCTTCCGCCACGTTCCCTTCGTTGAGGCATTTTCGTGATGCGCACTGAAACCCTAGCCACGGTCCTGGTGCAAACTGCCTTACAGTCGGTGATCTGTTTACACACTCAAGAACTCCTGCTCTGATACCACCTGATGAAGGGTGCTCCCCTTAATGCCACAAACACATAACAGAAATAGAGAAACAACAACAATAATATGCAAGAACAAAAAATTGACTTCTTATTATCTCCACAAATGTGGAATTACAAACTTTCAGAATTACAATATGTAAAGCCACATGGGCATTCCCTTACAATATTCTTTAGGACAAAGCCTTGAATCAATACCCAGAACTATTCTGAACTGCCTAAGACAATAATACAGCCTTCCTTATATAGGCAATTTTCCACCGCCTGGGAAGGTTCCAGAATTTTAGCCAATAAGGCCGACCAACTTAGAATTATTTTATTTTACATTTTATTACATCATAGTCGGCTCAAGATAACCTTTGAAACCCAAACAGAAATTTTGAAGAAAATTATTTTTTCGCCATTTCAGGTGGCCCAACTTCCGAAGACCATAAGTCATCACCAGTTGACCCGCTTGGCTATTATAACCCCATTTCAAAAATGCCACAAAGCGCTCTACAGGCTTGAACTATGCAAGCGCCCGTCACCCAAATTTTTGACTTCATCTGGGGCCTCTAAAGCTTTAAAAACTGAGTTCAAAGTTTCTGTACCCTGCTGCCAATACCGAAAATCTTCAATATCTTCCAAAATACACTTGATCTAGCAATGAAACTTTACTGGCAGACTTATATGACCAAAATGAACCTCCAAGAAAGAAATAAGATCATTCTGAGCACATACTAAAAATAGTAACTTTCCATAAATAGCAGCTCTGCACAAAATAGCCCTTATTGAATACAAAAATAGAAATATTTTTGGGTGATGCAAGATTGCTCTTACACCCAGGATGCTCCTGCATCACCTTGCCTCGCTTGTTTCTTCTTCAACTTCTCCTCAACCCTTATACAATTGGAAAACATTCTCCAAGTGTTTGCGGAGTTGACGCAAGAAAATCTCATCTTGTAGATTATACCTAATCCCATTTATATATCTAGACACCTTTTCATATTCATCCTAAACTCCTCCTCTAATACTGAACCTATGTAATTTCTCTATATAAGTCATAACATCCATATGCCATTGTGTTAAATTTTTCCTCATCCTCTTAGTTTGAATTGCAAAATAAGATGGTAAATATTGACTTTTCACCAGATCACATTCATCATTTCCCAATTGAGATCTTGGTAAATCCTCTAGCCATCCTCTTAGTTTTCATGGTGCTCAGCAAAGTGAGTGCAGTCCCCATTAATCTTTCCTTTTCCAACTTAACTTTCATGTCTTCATCAACATCCTCTACTTGAAAATGATTATTTAGGTCATCTATCCACCCTAGAACTTCCTTGCTATCCACACTACCCTAATACATAGGTAGGTTTGCATTTCCTCTTCCTCCATTGCATTTTATTTCTTCATGCTAAATGGATCAAAATAGAAAGAAATGGAGCTTTTATTGAATTCAAAATTACTACCTTGTTATAGTTCATACAATCTATACATATCCTCAAGGAATCACTTAAAAGGATTAATATACTCATGTTTCAACTTCCCCAACTTCCTTGTCATCCTCTAACTAATCTTCCACCTTATTTATTCCCTCTTTGCCTCTATTGTTTCTTTTTCAACTTCTCCTCAACCCTTATAAAAATTAGAAAACTGATGCAGGAGCATCCTGGGTGTAAGAGCAATCTTGCATCACCCAAAAATATTTATGTTTTTGTATTCAATAAGGGCTATATTGTGCAGAGCTGCTATTTATGGAAACTTGCTATTTTTAGTAAGTTGGTCATAAATCTTAGAATGTTTTGATTTTACATGTGGAGATTAATCTCAGTCATATCAGCCTACCAGTAAAGTTTCATGGCTAGATCAGGTCTAGTTTGAAGATATTGAAGATTTTCGGTAGCGACAGCAGGGTACAGAAACTCTAAACTCAGTTTTGAAGGCTTTAGAGGCCTTGGATGAGGTCCAAAATTTGGGTGATAGGAACTTGCATGAGTCAAGCCTATAGAGCACTTTGTGGCCTTTCCAAAATGGGGTTATAATAGTTAATCGGGTCAATTGGTGATGACTTATGGTCTCCAAAAATCGGGCCACCTGAATTGGCGGAAAATAATTTTCCTTCAAAATTTATGTTCGGGTTTCAAAAATTATTTTGAGCCGACTTTGATGTAATAAATTGAAAAATAAATAATTCTAAGTTTGTTCGGCCCTAAGGGCTAAATTTTTGGAACCTTCTCAAGTGGTGAAAAATGCCTATATAAAGAAGGCCCGCAGTGTTGTCTAGGATAGTTCTGGGAAGTAGTTCTCGTATTGATTCAAGGCTTTGTCCTATAGAAGATTGTAAGAGAATGCCCATGTGGCTTTGCATATTGTAATTCTAAAAATTTGTAATTCCACATTTTTGGAGATAATAAGAAGCCAATTTTTTGTTCTTCCATATTGTTGTTGTTTCTCTGTTTCTGTTATGTGTTTGTGGTATTAAGGGGAGCACCCTTCATTGAAAACATTGCCCAAGTATTTGAGGATTTCACTCAAACAAATCTCTTATTGTAGATTATACCCAATCCCATTTATATATCTAGCCACCTTTTCATATTCATCCTAAACTCCTCCTCTAATAATGAACATATGTAATTTCTATGTATAACTCATAACATCCATAACACTTTGTTTTAAATTTTTCATCACCCTCTTAGTTTGAATTGCAAAATCAGATAGTAAAAACTAACTTTTCACATGATTGCATTCATCCTCTCCCAATTTGCGATCTTGTTCAATCCTCTATCAATCCTCTTGGTTTTCATGATGTTCCACCATGTGATTGCAGTCCCCATTAACCTTTTCTTTTCCAACTTGAGTTTCTTATTTTCATTAACATCCTCTAGCTCAAAATGATTACCTAGGTCATCTATCCACTCTAGCTTCCTCACTATCCATCTTACCCTAATACATAGGTAGGTCTACATTTCATCTTCCTCCATTTCCTTTTATTTTCTCTCCCTCTCTTGGTCTCTTATATTTTCTAGGGGTCTTAATCCTTGACAAAAGTTGTACTCTCTCTCTCTCTCTCTCTCTCTCTCTCTCTCTCTCTCTCTCTCTCTCTCTCTCTCTCTCTCTCTCTCTCTCTCTCTCTCTCTCTCTCTCT
>BSBK01005004.1:0-30000 GCA_027943335.1 Chamaecyparis obtusa
TCAAACCAGTTCCTATGTGACTATTTAATTAAGTTACATATGTACTTGTTATCAAGAATAGAGTATCCTTTGATACAATCAATCTATCATAATTACTATGGTCTATTAATTATTTATGTACTCAATGGATATACACACTTGTGTGTGTTGATAAATAACAATTTTCTTTCAAAAATATTTATAATGACGTGATTTTCATAAGAATTTTTTCCCATATTAGTATTATTCCATGCCTATTTTTATTTTAATATATGTTCTTTAATATAATTAAACTAAATTTATTTTATTTTATAATTTCATAAGATATTTTAATATATGAGTATAAATTATATTTAAATTAGTTCATCATCTTAAAGAGTCATAATACTCCATTTTCTATGTTGTAGTGTATTCATCTGATAAACACTATAATTTAGGAGAGTGAAATGAGGACTAGATGTTGAAATAAATAGCGTATTTCCAAAGTAGTGAAAATAGAGCTGTATAAAAAGATAAATTTTGAAAATATATTGTTCTATTGAGAATTCATGATTTTATTTAGGAGTTGTAACTAAGGGAGCAATTTGGGAAAACATGAGGATATGTGCAAGATCATGGTATGCCAAAGGTGGCGATGTGAAAAAATAAACTTTCCACTCGTCCAAAAGCGCACAAATGGTTTTGTGACTTTTTAGTAGGCATGGGTGTCAGTACACCTGCCAGCCAAAAAGCCAAAGAAAAGGATTAATCAGATATCTAATATTATCAGATATCCAATAATATTGAATATCTGATAATATCAGATATTTGATAATATCAAATATCTGATAATATCAGATATCTGATTTTTGCCAGTAATTATGTATTTGCATACCCCGACCGCATTCAACATTTTCACTGTTGAAATGTTGAATGCGGCTAGGGATTTCGGATATCCGATTTTATCCCCTATCCAATTTTTCTTAAATCTAAGGTAAGTTCAATCTTTAATTTTTTATTATTTTTATTGTGTTTAATAGAAATTTATAGTTTTTTATATAAAAATTAGCCCGTTTAAATGAGTTTTTGTATTTTTTTTAAAAATTCATTGTAATTATCTATTTATTTTCTAATTGTAATCAGACATGGAATCAGAAAACCCTCCTAATGATCACATAAAAAATCCAGAACCACCTCCCAACAATCCCCCACTTTCAGAAGATGAACCAGTCTCAAACCCTCGTCATTTAGAGGATCTCAGAGGAGACAATCTAAATCAGCTAAGAGGATTTCAAACCACCAATGCCAATATCCCCACATTGCGCTCCATGTTTACCACATTGAACTCCATTATTGAAAACATGGAGAAACTTACAGATAAACATAATGTTGCACTTCTTTGGCACAATTCCATGCACGCCCAATTTGATGATGGGCTTGACTATGATCAAGTCATGAACTTAAACATAACAAAACATGACACATGTAATCTTTTTATGGATCCTAAAACTGGTCTAAAAGTGGACCCTTAAAAATCCAAACTATCAATTAAATGGTGCACAAATAGTGCAATACGTGACAACTTTTGGGACCGTTGGTGGATGGTTTTTGATAGACCACCTCATAGCAATTTGGATGTCCCATTTTATTTTATTAAAAAATTGTATGCTGAATTTGTACTCGGTCCCAAGGTCAATTATTGGAGTATGAGACCGAGCCACAGTGTAGATTTAGGCACTCCTCAGGACAGACCATGGGCACACCGAGTGAAATCCCACACATATGTCCTCCCTCCCGAGATTTCACCACCTCCCACAATGCAGCATCCTGACATTATTGCTGAGGCTGGCTCACGGACTATTCAAGCCACTCACACCTTGAGTGATCTGCTGGTTACGCAGAGAATGACATTTTTGCCTCCTCGTCCTGATGCTTCTGGCCCTTCCACATCCTCCACGATCTCACATGTTTGTGTGCCCCACACTTGCATTATGTGCAAGAATTTGTGCTTAGGTCCCCTAAATGATAGTGATGCATATAATTATGTCTTTGAGGTGGACAATTCTATACAACATGCTATAGCAATTGAAACACCTCATGAAGATGTGCATCAGGGGCATACAGAGTCATGAACTCCTACTATTATGGTAAGGGTAAACAGAACACTTTGTACATTGTATTTCATTTTTATCATTCGTATTTTTAGTAGAATTTTCTTATAATAATTTCTCGCTTATGATTTTTTATGTGTTACATTTATGTTCAGTTGATGATAGAGGAGGAGATGACACAGGTGGAGGGGTCCACGCTTTTGGCCATATCATTTGGTCTTGACACTTCCATGGTACATATGTTTTAATGTACTCATTGGTTTCCTTAAATTATTATAATAGTATATGTACATTGTTTTCTAATTTTTATGATCATCTTATTACATATTGATGCAAGTGTCACCAATTTCTATTGGGGGGACAATGTGAGCGGATGCAGGTGTCAGGCATTGACAAGGAAAAGGTAATTAAGTAATATAATTTTTTTATGCATATATGTATACTTGAAAATTGTACGTGTTCATTTTTAATTTACATGATTTATTTGATAGAGAGTGGCATATGATGATGTCGTAAGACCCTATCATCACGATAAAGGTGCATACATTCCAAAAGCTAGTGAATGCGAATACTCGGAAACCAGAATATAACATTAGAATATGAAGATATGGAAATATCAGCCCTTCAAGATATCATGCAAGTTTATGGAATATCAGTCATTCAAAATAAGATGTAAGTTTATACAGATTGCCTCATATCAGCCGTTCAAAATTTGATGGAAGCTCTATAAATTGGAGTGGATTACAAGCTTAACCATAACAAAAGAGAAAGCTCCTTCTTGCTCAGAAGAATAGCATTAAACATCCAAAATGTCTGTAAGTTGCATTACGACTTTGTCTTCCACAATGGTTGGACAGAAGCTTATACCGCTTGGTAGAGTAGCTTCTCTTCAGCGTAAGCCTTTCAACAGACTTTACCCGGAATGCCACAGTGTTACTCAAGTTCCAGTCAAAATGGCATTGATAACCGATGAGAAAGGCATAACACGGCGCATTGGCAATCATCACCCCAACTTGTGGGATGATGATTTCCTACAATCCCTCCAAAAATCTTATGACATAAATTACTTAACTGTGTTTTAAGTTTCTTAAAAGTTTGTCTTACAAGTTTCTATTATTATTTTGATCTGTTCAGGCTCCCTCTTATGGTGAACGTGCTGAAAAGCTCATTAATGAGATAAAGGACATGTTCAATGCCCTTCATCAAAACTCTTCATCTGCAGACGATCTGTATCGACGTCTTTCAATGGTTGATGATGTAGAACGCCTTGGAATTGATCGCCATTTTTAAAATGAAATAAGAGAACATCTAGACTATGTTTACAGTTTCTTGGTTCTTCCATCTTGTAGTTACAACTACATTGTAGAGTGTATTCTTTAGTCTATTTCTAATGCCTAAGAATTGTTTGAAAAACAGATATTGGAATGATACCCGTGGCATTGGGTGTGGTCGAGAGAGTCCTTGCGTGGCTCTCAACACCACAGCCTTGGGCTTTGGAATTCTTCGCCTCCACAGATATGGCGTCTCTTCAGGTGATATCTGCAATCACTGAATCAAAAGAACTTTTATTTAACTTGCATGATACATTTAAGATGTTTGGAAAATATTAAAGATCATTACAAATCTGGTGTGAACTATTTGTTCAATAATGACCTTATCTATGAAACATCAAATCAACACAATAGACTAAGGGTTAAAGAAATTTATGAAAGAGAATTCTGACATTTAATAATGACCTTATCTATGAAACATCAACTCAAAACAATACACAAGGGTTAAAGAAATTTATGAAAGAGAATTCCACATTTTATATGATAAAATAAGATGAAAGTAGTTAGAGTATATAAGTTAATTATTCAATAGTAACATTTTTCTCATTGTATAGAGATTCAACATAATTGATGATTGATATGTAGGAATGTACGCAAAATAAGTATAATGTATGAGTATATGAGTAATAAGATAGTATATACATTTTTATTTATTTCAAATACATTATTTTTCAATTGATTAAATTTTATTTCGAATTTTGTTAACACATTTTTTTTACGAGGAATAGATTATCATTATTGCAATTAAATTACAAATTTAAGAACAATTTTTTGTAAAAAAAATTTAGATTAAAATTTGAATATGTTTACATTTAAACTATAATAATTCTTTCAAGATTATTAATTGAATATATTTACACAATAAATAATATTTCTAAAAACTATCAAAAATTAAAATTAATATACTTTAGATTATATTTACAAAGGATGAACTTGTTTCTAACTTGATATTATATTAGGCATGTTGCAACAGTTCAAAAGTAAAGATGGACAATTTTTGTATGGTCAATCGACTGAGGAAGAGCTAAGAAGCATTCTAAACTTATTTTGAGCTTCACTCATTGCATTTCCTAAGGAGCAAGTTTTGGATGATGCTTAAGCCTTTTCTACTTCATATTTGAAAAAAGCTCTACCCAATATTAATAATACCAATCTTTCGAAAGAGGTATCTATATCTAGTAATATTATTTTTAGATTGGCTATAAATCCATTTATCAATTGCAATTCTAATATATGTGGTGTAAGAGATACAATATAATCTAGAGTATGAATGACACACTAATGTGCCTAGGTTGGAAGCAAGGACACATATTGACATATATGGAGATTCCAAGACTACCAACAAGTAATTTTAGTACCCTATAACATGCCCATCTTCCCTAATTCAAAGAATCAAATTTTTTTTATTAAAAAATATTAAACCTTTTTGTTTTTATATAAATTATTTTTGTGTATTTTAAGTTTTATTGAACATCTCTAAAATAATTTAACATTGTAAATTTTAAATTGTTGTAGTATTTTCAAATCAAACCTTTTAGAACTCGCCAAGATAGACTTCAATATGATGCAATCAATTCAACAGAAAGAGCTTCAAATTCTTTCAAGGTAAAAAAAAATATTGTTATATAAGAGATTCTCTTAGCTTGAAAATTATATTACTTATGACATAATTCATAATCAAATTGATGAAATATTATATTTATTGAACAATGGGTGCGCATTATAGATGGTGGATAGAGTCTGGTCTAGCTAAACTAGAGTTTGCTCACCATCACCATGTGGAATTTTACTTTTGGGCAGCTGGAGGGTGTATTCAGCCAAAATATTCTACTTTTAGAATTGGGTTTGCAAAGATGGCTACATTTGTCACTTGTTTGGATGGTATTTATGACACTTATGGGACAATAGATGAAGTTGAAATCTTCACAAAAGCCATTAAGAGGTATTTATTTTCTTATATTAACAAAATGGGGAGATATAAATGAAAATATTAAACAATATATACGCTAAGAATCTAGTTATTTCTATAGGGATCATGGTGTCCATGTAGAAATTGGCACATTAATGATACTATATCATAATTGATAATGGGTAGATATAAATGGTTTTATTTTTTTATATTTCTAATGTACTTTCTAGAGAACATCTCTCTTTACATTAATATATACATTTGAACATTCTAACATATTGATGTAGTGATAGATTGAGAGATAGGTAGATATCATGTTAATATATTATCTTTTTCTTTATGAAAGGTGGGATTTAGCATACATGGATGGACTTCTAGAATTTATGAAGTTGACATTCAAGGCCTTTGATGAAGGTGTGCGGGACATGGCTCAAGAGGCTGAAAAAACTCAAGGTAGAGACACACTTGGCTATACGTGGAAAGTTGTATTATTTTACAAATATTTAATTTTAATACATATAACTAATATTCTATTTGTATAAAATGTATAGAAAAGAAATTTATCTCAACTAAGATACTCATTTCACTAATTTATTTAGTCCTAAATACAACTTAAAGACTATTTATATTTATTTAAAAATATGAACCATAATAGAAATTGAATATATACATATGTATAGATATGTATGTATGTATGTATGTATGTATGTATGTATGTATGTATGTATACATATAGGTATGTGTGTGTGTGTGTATATATATATATATATATATATATATATATATATATATATATATATATATATATATATATATATATATATATATATATATATATATATATATATATATATATATATATATATATATGATGCAGGAGCATCTTAGGTGTAAGAGAAATCTTGCATCACCCAAAAATATTTCTGTTTGTTTTTCAATAAGGGATATCTTGTGTCGAGCTGCTATTTATGGAAACTTACTATTTTTAATAAGTTGGTCATACGATCTCGGAATGTTCTAATTTCACAGGTGGAGGTTCATTTTGGTTGTATTGGCCTGCCAGTAAAGTTTCATTGCTGAATCAAGTCTAGTTTTGAAGATATTGAAAAAAAATTATTTTGGAAATAGGGTATAGAAACTTTGAACTCATTTTTGAAGGCTTTAGAGGCTCCAAATGAGGTTGAAACTTTGGCAGAATGAAGCTTTTTTTATTTAGGTGTTCTAGAGCGCTTCCTGCCGTTTCTGAAATTGGGTCATAATAGTCAATCAGGTCCACGGGTGATGACTTACGTTCTCTAGAAGTTGGGCCACCTGAAATGACAGAAAATAAATTTCCTCCAAAATTTCAGTTTGGGTTTCAAAAGTTGTTTTGAGCCGACTATGATGTAATAAAATGAAAAATAAAATAATTCTAAGTTTGGTCGGCCTTATTGGCTAAAATTTTGGAACCTTCCCAGGCGGTGGAAAATTGCCTATATAACGAAGGCTGTAGTGTTGTCTTAGGCAGTTCAGAGCAGTTCTGAGTAGTTCTGAGTAATCATTGAGGCATTGTCCCTCAGAATATTGTAAGGAAGATGCCCATGTGGCTTTGCATATTGTAATTCTAAAAGTTGTTAATTCCACATTTTTGGAGATAATAAGAAACCCATTTTCTGGTCTTGCAAATTATTGTTGTTTCTCTGTTTCTGTTATGTGTTTGTGGTATTAAGGGGAGTACCCTTCATCAAGTGGTATCAGAGCAGGAGTTCTTGAGTGTGTAAACAGATCACCGACTATGAGGATGTTTGCACCAGGACCATGGGTTAGGGTTTCTGTGTAAATAGATCACTGATTGTGAGGCAGTTTGCACCAGAACCGTGGTTAGGGTTTCAGCGCACATCGCAAAAATGCCTCCATGAAGGGAACATGGCAGAAGAGCTAGTGTTGTAACACTTAAGGTTAGAGCACTTCAGAGACAAGTGCGAGCATTACAAGAAGAGATTCGTAGAGGAATGAATCTTAATATCAGAGATGAAAGTGAGGATGAAGTTGAGGGAGAAGGAAATTCTAATCAAGAAGAAGGTGAAATTTTGAACCAGGACGAAGAAAGACTTTTTCAGGCCATTTTCAAGATTGGGGAAAGACCTAAGATTGAGGTTCCTACATTTTCAAGAAATCTTAACCCAGAAGAATTGATCGACTAGATCAATGAATGTGAAGAATATTTTGAGTATGAAGATATTGAGGATCCTAATCAGGTCAAGTTTGTGAAGACTAGACTAAAGGGTCATGCGAAGATCTCATGGCAAGAGATTCAATTGGAGTGATATAGAAGAGGAAAGGATAAAATCACAAGATGGGATCAAATGGTGGATAAATTGAAGCGATAGTTCATTCCTATTGATTATGAACTTGACCTACTAAAGAAAATGCAAAGTTTGAAGCAAGGAGGAAAATCTATTTAGGAGTATACATAGGAGTTCTATCAAATCCTCATTAGAACAGGCCATGCGAAAGTTGATAAGGGGAAAGTTGCCTCTTACCTTAATTGGTTGAGGCCAAGCATTCAAGAGTAGTTGAATCTGGTTCGAATGAACGGTATTGAAGATCCATACCAGTTTTCCCTAAAAGTAGAGGAAAAGCTGAACAAGAAGTTTGAGAGAAGACAAAACAGAAGAGGTCATGATTGAAGATCAGGTCGATGGTCATATGGAGATCGAAATGAAGACCTAAAAAAGTAGGATGAGGCCAGTAATAGTCAAAATTAGAGATGAGATAATTTCAATCATTTCTATGATCAAAATAATAGAGATCAGAGAGGAAGAGGAAGAGGACAAGGATTTGGAAGAGGAGGCTTTCGTGGAACATGTTTTCACTATGGGGAAGAAGGTCATAGGGCATTTGAATATCCTCAATGCCAAGGAAGGATAGAAAGGAGAAACGAAGACTAGGCTAGAGTTTCACATGTAGATGAAGATGTCAGATCATCACATTCTAAAGATCTTGAGAGGGGAGAGACGTTGATTAACAAAAGAGTCCTACTGAGTGGTGAGAATGAACCTGAGAAAAGGAGAAGCCTATTTTGCACCAGGTGCCAGTGTGAAGGTAAGTTTTGTGATGTGATTATTAATAGTGGCAATACTAATAATTTGGTTTCAGAAGAGATGGTGACAAAGTTGAAGCTCAAGAGACAGAGAAACCCACATCCATATTGGGTTGCCTGGGTGCAGGATGACCACAAGGTCATGGTTAGTGAACAGTGCCTAGTGAAGTTCAAGATTAGTGGATACCATGATGAGGTACTATGTGATATCATATTTATGGATGCATGTCATATGTTGTTGGGTAGACCTTGGAATTTTGACAGGTGTGTTGTACATGATGGTCGTGTGAATACCTATTCCCTGATAAAGTGTGACATAAGCTAAAACCATTAAAGGAAATAGAAGAAAAGGTATGTGGTAATGCAAGAATAACTTTTTTTTATAGAGAAAATTTTTTAGATGGTATGCGGCATGAGCATATGTGTTTCACCTTAATTCCAAAGGCTGGGAAAGAGGAAGTAGAAGATGTACCTATAGAAGTTGTAGAATTATTGAATGAGTTTGAGGATATTGTATCCGGTAATGTGCCTAATGGATTACCACCAGTAAGAAAGATCAGTCATCAGATGGGCTTGATTCCAAGAGCCATTTTTCCAAATAAGGGAGCACACAGAATGACACTAGTAAAAAGTGAAGAGATGAAGATAGATTTGAAGTTTAGTTCATCACATCATCCATAGATTGTATATG
Organism: Chamaecyparis obtusa; assembly: GCA_027943335.1. NCBI lineage: Eukaryota > Viridiplantae > Streptophyta > Pinopsida > Cupressales > Cupressaceae > Chamaecyparis > Chamaecyparis obtusa. Next base: position 9,083 of record BSBK01005004.1, read on the forward strand.
GAAGTAGTCTCAGAAATGCATCTGAGTTGAGAAAGATAGATAAAGGAGAGATAAGTAGTGTTGAAGCTGAGGATTTAGCAGAACATTTGAAGAACATCCATGAGGAGGTGAGGAAGCATATTACCAAGATGAATGCATAGTATAAGGCTAAGGAAGATGAGAAAAGGAGGCATAAGGAATTTTAGGTTGGAAATGAAGTCATGGTTCATTTGCGGAAGGAAAGATTTCTAGTTGCACTAATACATTTGGGGTGAAATTGCGACGGCAATTTGCGACGACAGGCAAATGTCATGCGGTTTTGGCTTTTTTTTTTCAAATATAGCCCGACACCGTCGCAATTTGCGATGATAATACATTTGGCAACGTCACCATTGCGACGTTGTCGGGATATAAGGACAAAAAAAAAAGGAACGTTGTCATTTTTGTTTTCAACAGCGCCGTAACCCTCTGTGAAATCACATCAGGATATAAGGGCAAAAAAAACAAGAACGTTGTCATTTGTGTTTTCAACAGCGCCGTAACCCTCCGCGAAATCACATCGGGATATAAGGGCAAAAAAACAAGAACGTTGTCATTTGTGTTTTCAACAGCGCCGTAACCCTCCGCGAAATCACAGCTATAATTTTTGAGTACGTTGGGTTTATTTTTCTTTTGTCATTATTATGTAATCTGGTATTCAGCTGTTAGAGAGCTAAAATACCCAGAAATGAGGACATATCTATGTTGAATTTATTGTTAGCGGCTTTGGTTATTTAGAAGTTTAATTTTATTTGTTCATCTTTCAAGCACAAACATTTTGTGGACCGTAACATCTTCATTGTTTCGGGTATGCAGTGAAACAGCCCTAACTTGCAATTGCGATGTTGTCGGGATATAAGGGCAAAAAAAAAAAGGAACGTTGTCATTTGTGTTTTCAACAACACCGTAACCCTCCATGAAATCACATCGGGATATAAGGGCAAAAAAAACAAGAACGTTGTCATTTGTGTTTTCAACAGCGCTAAGAGAGATTCCCTCCGTGAAATCACAGCTACAATTTCTGAGTATGTTGGGTTTATTTTTCTTTTTTCATTATTATGTAATCTGGTATTCAGCTGTTAGAGAGCTAAAATACCCAGAAATGAGGACATATCTGTGTTGAATTTATTGTTAGTGGCTTTGGTTATTTAGAAGTTTAATTTTATTTGTTCATCTTTCAAGCACAAACATTTTGTGGACTGTAATGTCTTCATTGTTTCGGGTATGCAATGAAATAGCCCTAACTTGCGACTACCTTCACGGTACTTGTGTACATTATCATGTTGTCTTTACAGTGACTGTCCTCATTCAAGTGACAATTACACAAGGGACAGTCACTGTGAGATGTCCTCATTTGTGACAAGGACAGTCACACTTAGGACATCTCATAGTGATATTCCCTTGTGTAATTTCCACTTGAATGTATTGCTATTGAACCACATTAATGCTTTTCTTCTTCAACAAATGAGGACAGTCACTGTAAATACAACATGATAATGTACACAATTACCAAAAAATGATCTTGTTAATTGATGTAACACTTTGTCTTGCTCACTCCCTATCCTTCACTAGGGTCTCTTTAGGCCAATGTTTTGACTTGATAGGGTACTTAACTATCCCTACACTCTTTAGGTATCTCTACCCAAGATCCCACTCCTTCAACTAGTGCAAACCAACAAGAAATACAACGAACTCTGCTCAATACCAATCTAGCTACTAGGACACTCCTAGTCTTGTCTTCACAAATTGAAACACATTCAACTAGAACTTTACTCCATGGAGAGGCTGGCCACTAGGACCTCTATTGGTTTCAATATTACTCCTTCACCTATACTTTTCATCAGTACTTCAATCCAATTCATCAAACCATGCCAATTGCACCCAAAAATAGGCTGCTAGCAATTAGGCCTTTGTCAAGCCTTTTTGTTTATATTAAGCCACCTAAAGGGCTTAGGATTCAGATGCCCTTTATTGAGAACTCCAAGATATCTAAGGTCTTCTCCTCCTAGATTTTTTGTACACCAACTGCTACAGCCATGCCTGAAAACAAGTATTTTGACACAACTTGGACAGTCTGACTAAGAGTTTGTTTTCTTAGCAGCCAAAGAAACTCACCCAATCTTCTAATTTGACTTGGGGCTTCTTTAGATGTGTGTCTACCTCTCCATGAGATTTTAGTTGAAGCAACCAATGCATTCAACTTGTTGTAATCTTCTTGTAATGATTTGTCATCCCTAACTGTGCTCAACTGACTCACCTAGGACATCATTGCAAACATAGAAAATGAGCTTCCCAGGGCCCCTCCTTCCAAACATATAGTACATGGAGTCTCCTCACCCATTCCAAGAGCCCGTACAAAATTGACAATGGAATGATGAGCTAAGACTCCATTTGTTCAACCTGCCTGGTTCAAACCAATGATAGGGTACTTAACAAAAGAATTAACAAACTAGTTGGAATGCTTCAAAACTCAAAAAAAACACAACACAGAATAAAAAAACAACTTTTACTAACTTTTCCAATAGACACTGCGAGCTATCTAATCCATTAATCAACTGAAAACAAAGAAATAAAAAAACTCAAGAATTCACTAAAACCGTGTTACTCTACAAATCTTCTTAATTCCAAATGTTTTTCCCCCCAACCTTTTGCACAGATCGATGGAGGCCTCTTATAGTTGATCTGATGCCTAATTCAATGGTTTCATATAGTTACATAACCATCTTACTCGAAAATGCTCCCTTGCACAAATGTTGTCAATGTTGTGAATGACAACATTGACAACTTGTTACAACCTTTGGGATTTTGGTTCAAAACTTATTGTTCAAACACCATAAGACCCTAACCATGACTTAGTTAGGCTATTTAGACCTCACATAGGCCACTTCTACACTTCTTTTCCCAATTTGACCCCTAAATGCTTCATTCCCACTTTTGCCACAATATTGGTAACTTGGGTACAAATTGGCACTTGCCTTCACAAAGGTCACACATGAGGACATCTCACAGTGATCGATTGTCCCTTGTGTAATTGCCACTTGAATGTATTGCTATTGAACCACATTAATGCTTTTCTTCTTCAACAAATGAGGACAGTCACTCTAAAGACAACATGATAATGTACACTCACTGTAAGGACAGTCACAAATGAGGACATCTCACAGTGACTGTCCCTTGTGTAATTGCCGCTTGAATGTATTGCTATTGAACCACATTAATGCTTTTCTTCTTCAACAAATGAGGACAGTCACTCTAAAGACAACATGATAATGTACACTCACTGTAAGGATAGTCACAAATGAGGACATCTCACAGTGACTGTCCCTTGTGTAATTGCTGCTTGAATTACACAAGGGACAGTCATTGTGAGATGTCCTCATTTGTGACAAGGATAGTCACACATGAGGACATCTCACAGTGATTGTCCCTTGTGTAATTGCCACTTGAATGTATTGCTATTGAACCACATTAATGCTTTTCTTCTTTAACAAATGAGGACAGTCACTCTAAAGACAACATGATAATGTACACTCACTGTAAGGACAGTCACAAATGAGGACATCTCACAGTGACTGTCCCTTGTGTAATTTCCGCTTGAATTACATAAGGGACAGTCATTGTGAGATGTTCTCATTTGTGACAAGGATAGTCACACATGAGGACATCTCACAGTAATTGTCCCTTGTGTAATTGTCACTTGAATGTATTGCTATTGAACCACATTAATGCTTTTCTTCTTCAACAAATGAGGACAGTCACTCTAAAGACAACATGATAATGTACACTCACTGTAAGGACAGTCACAAATGAGGACATCTCACAGTGACTGTCCCTTGTGTAATTGCCGCTTGAATTACACAAGGGACAGTCATTGTGAGATGTCCTCATTTGTGACAAGGATAGTCACACATGAGGACATCTCATAGTGATTGTCTGTAATGTCCCCTTTTTGGCTAACTTGGAAAATAGGAACAATTACTCCACTTCTCAGACTTACTCTATCAGATACTTACAATTAAACTAAGTAATGGAGGCTACTTAAGATATCAACCGCTATTTCAAATTCAATCACAATATGTGTGCAAGATGATATTGATACCAATATGTTTAATAGCACTGTCGGATATAATGATATGAAATATGCTATGAATATGATGTTTCCTATCACTTATAGTGATAGTATAATGATGCTATGTCTGATATAAACAATATCGATATACAATCAATAAGTATTGCTTACAGCAATGTATTTGCTATGTCTGATATGATGATGTAATTATGCAAATGTGTAATATCGCTATGAGTGATATGTTGATATTTCAGATTCTGAATTATATGCTTGCAATTTCAAATATTGATGTTGTTTCTGACTATCCTTTCTATCTGTGCAATCATGGTGTTGTCTCTGATCTGCAATGATAAACTTGAAACCAAACTGCCAAAGGCAGATGCTCTATTGAGTATATCCAAATATGGATAAGTAAATAAAGTTCTAATGATGCCTTGAGTGACTGACGAGAATGCATTCTTATATTGTCTTTAACAAATGAAGAGATGCTATGAATGAGACATGTCTTGTTTCTTCCTCCATGTCCCTTTGTTAATCACACCTTTCCATAATCCGACAGTTCACATAATATTATTTCATTATTTTCTGATCATAGATAACTCCCAGATTGACTCAATATCAAATCTTTTTATGAAGGTAATCTTCCCTAATTGGTAGTGCAACCAGTAGTTAACATCCATTGTGTTTGTATTAGTTTGGTCTAACTATCATTAGTATTTAGTCAATCGATATTAACTCTTGCCTTATCCCATATTGTTATGATTATATCCAATCTTTCTACTCTGATATAAGTCGATATCATTTTCTAATAATTGTCCATTTATTGGTTGATTGCTAGTAATGGAGTTTGATCTTCAAATTGACTTCCATTCCTGTTAATACTTAAGGATACATTGTACTTATTATCCATGACTGATGCCTCATTCATCAATAGCTTGTGATATAATCACTGATGCTTTTGTGTTTCTACAAGATGTGGTTTATCTCAGACAATCGATAATCTTTCAATCCTTTAGTCGATATCCTCCTATGTGGTGTCTATTGATATAGATAGTAGAATTCAATCTAGTTTATGTTATTGTCATGATAACATAGGAAGTGATGGTGCATATTTGCTAGCGGGTCTTCATGTTTGATATTGCTTTATCGGATATGTCATTGTCTAAACTTGTGCAATTAATGATTATTTATAATATATGAATGGTTATCCTTCTTGCTTATCAATACATCTTCTGAAACACATAGCGACCTATCCCTTATTCATATCATGTTGATCTTGACTTCATAGTATTTGGTTCATTAATCATCCTCTCATGGTATCGATGTGTAATGACTAGTGATTGTTGTATCACTTCTTCATTCCTCATCGTGATAGATAATGCAGATGTTTAATGTAGATGTATATCGATTACAGATATTCGATATTGCTTTAAATGTTATTATTATTATTATTATTATTATTAATGTTATTGTTATTATTAAATATTATAATTAATGATGTTAGTAATATTAATAATATTATAATAAATATTATTATAGTGATAACATATTGTTTTATATTGAGAGGTTTATTAATATTATTTATATATTAAAATTATTATATCAATAATTGATTTAATATTATTACTTAATATATTATTATAATATAATATATATAATTTATTAATAATTATTTATTATTAATTTATATTATAATTATAATCATAATTATATTATTTATTAATATTTTAATATTATTTAATTAACATATTACTTATTATGCTAACTATATATTATTATTATCTTTTGATAATAATTATATATTATTGTTATATACCGTTAATAATAGATTATTATATATCATCTAATCATTTTATTATTATACTAAGTTCAATATGTCACGGCTCATGACATTGTCCCTTGTGTAATTGCCACTTGAATGTATTGCTATTGAACCACATTAATGCTTTTCTTCTTCAACAAATGAGGACAGTCACTCTAAAGACAACATGATAATGTACACTCATTGTAAGGACGGTCACAAATGAGGACATCTCACAGTGACTGTCCCTTGTGTAATTGCCACTTGAATTACACAAGGGACAGTCATTGTGAGATGTCCTCATTTGTGACAAGAATAGTCACACATGAGGACATCTCACAGTGATTGTCCCTTGTGTAATTGCCACTTGAATGTATTGCTATTGAACCACATTAATGCTTTTCTTCTTCAACAAATGAGGACAGTCACTCTAAAGACACCATGATAATGTACACTCACTGTAAGGACAGTCACAAATGAGGACATCTCATAGTGACTGTCCCTTGTGTAATTGCCACTTGAATGTATTGCTATTCAGCCACATTAATGCTTTTCTTCTTCAACAAATGAGGATAGTCACTCTAAGGACAACATGATAATGTACACTCACTGTAAGTGTACATTATCATGTTGTATTACAAATGGACCTTATGTTGGTCGGGATATAAGTGCAAAAAAAAAAAGGAACGTTGTCATTTGTGTTTTCAACAGCGCCGAGAGAGATTCCCTCCGCGAAATCAAGCGGGTTATCATTTGTGTTTTGAACAAAGCGGGTTGTCATTTGTGTTTTCAACAGCACTGAGAGAGATTCCCTCCGTGAAATCAAGCGGGTTGTCATTTTTGTTTTCAACAGCGCCGAGAGAGATTCCCTCCGCAAAATCACAGCTACAATTTCTGAGTACGTTGGGTTTATTTTTCTTTTGTCATTATTATTTAATCTAGTATTCAGCTGTTAGAGAGCTAAAATACCCAGAAATGAGGACATATCTATGTCCAACACATTTTAAAATGATCACCCCCCTATTATTGTATCACTTCCTCCTTGTTCCTCATTCAAGTGGCAATTACACAAGGGACAGTCACTGTGAGATGTCCTCATTTGTGACAAGGACAGTCACACATGAGGACATCTCATAGTAACTGTCCCTTGTGTAATTGCCACTTGAATGTATTGCTATTCAACCACATTTATGGGCCCGTTTGGACCATGACACACAGTAGCATCTACAGAGAAGAATATCCTAGGTGTAACAAGTTGTAAGAATATACCAACAGTTCTAAGAAGTTCCCTAGCACGTAGTAGCATCTACAGAGAAGAATATACAACATGAGGGCAGACACTGTAAAGACAACATGATAATGTACACTCATTGTATGTGTACATTATCATGTTGTCTTTACAGTGACTGACCTCATTCAAGTGGCAATTACACAAGGGACAGTCACTGTGAGATGTCCTCATTTGTGACAAGGACAGTCACACATGAGGATATCTCACAGTGACTGTCCCTTGTGTAATTTCCACTTGAATGTATTGCTATTCAACCACATTTCTGGGCCCGTTTGGACCACGGCACACAGTAGCATCTACAGAGAAGAATATCCTAGGTGTAACAAGTTGTAAGAATATACCAACAGTTCTAAGAAGTTCCCTAGCACATAGTAGCATCTTCTAATTGTCTATACCACTTCACAAGGTATTGTTTGCACACATTGTTTTTGGTTCTTTTGATGACCCTTGTTTTGAAATTGCTATTAGGCCTTGTAGCTTATATGTTTTGATTGCTGGAGAGCTTCTAAAGCTAAGCAAGAAGACCATTGCACGAGTTATAGCCGCGCGCTCAGGTTTGAAAATTGTATATTTTTTAATCTAATGAATATTTTAACTAGACTTTTAGCTTATTTTTGCTGTATATTTTAATCTAAAGCGAATCATGGATGTGAACTTGAAAGAATTTTGTACTTAGTTCTTATGGAGAGAATAGTAGTAGTTTATGGTCTAATATCAAATAGAGTTTTCCAATTACAGAAAGTTAATGAATTCTAATAGCTTATATGTTTTGATTGCTGGAGAGCTTCTAGAGCTAAGCAAGAAGACCATTGCACGAGTTATAGCCGCGCGCTCAGGTTTGAAAATTGTATATATTTTAATCTAATGTATATTTTAATCCTTTTTCCATGTCATGTAATATGTCTTGCCTTGTAGCTTATATGTTTTCAAATTGCTGTTAGGCCTTGTAGCTTATATGTTTTGATTGCTAGAGAGCTTCTAGAGCTAAGCAAGAAGACCATTGCACTAGTCGTAGCCGCGCGCTCAGGCATGAAAATTGTATATTTTTTAATCTAATGTATATTTTAACTAGACTTTTAAAATATTAAAGGATTTAACTAGGTCTAAGAAGATTTGTGTACTTTTGACAATTTTGCTTAGTCACTGAAAGTTGTAGACCAAAGTTTTCATAGCCCAATTTTTGCTTCCTGTGAAGAATGATCATGTCAGATAATATAAGTGAAGAACAAAATATGGAGACAATCACTAGATTGTGGTCTAACTTGAAAAGAAAAGGTGACGGAAAATGTTATTGTCCCTGCAAAATTTGTAAGGGCTTAAACCGTAGAAGACTGCTAATCAAAACAGTTAAGAGACATTGTAGGGAGAATGGTCACATTGAAGGGGGGCATGACTATCATCCACTGGTAAGTTGTTCATTATATCATTTTAACAATTTATATACATATGAAATCACTTGATGATGAGTTGAAGATCATGGTTTATTTATGTTAATCAATTTTATATAGGTTGATCTCCCCAGGGAAGTACATGATATGGACGAACATGGGGGTGAAAATATCCAAGGTGAAGATAATGATCCCATGGAAGATGACGATCATGCGCCAGAAAACACAATTGAAGATGATGGTATAAATACATTGATCCATGACACATTTAGTCCAAGCAGATCTAATCATGATGATGATGATAGCCTCGATGTACCTCTACTTGAGAAGGCATACGAGCCCCTATACAAAGACTCCCAAACAACTCTTCTCTCTGCTGTATTGTTGTTGTTGAACTTGAAGGTTATGAATGGTTTATCCAACATAACAATGTCACGTATGTTAAGGTATGTCATATATGTCTTTATAGTTAACAAAGGGTGAATAATGTACCACTAATATTGTTTATATTAACAACTTATATTTTTTGCTATAGATTGATAGGTGAGTTTTTGTTACCACCATCAAATATTCTACCTCACTCATATCGAGAATTATCTGCTATTATGAAAGATATTGGAATGGAGTATCAAGCAATACATGCTTGTCCCAATGATCATATTATATATTATAAAGAACATGAATTTGCAACACAATGCCCTATATGTCATACGAGTAGATATCAAACAGATCGAATAACAAAAAAGGTGCCTCACAAGGTTCTTCATTACATCCCCATTATTCCACGGATGCGACAATTATTCAGGTGTACTAGCTTGGCACAATTTATGGATTACCATGCATGCAATAGAAGTCGAGATGACATTATTCGAATCCCTGCGGATGGTTCAGCATTTATGCACATAGAGGAAAAGTGGAAACACTTCAAAGAAGAACCTCATAATCTCAGGCTTTCATTGGCAGTGGATGATGTCAATCCATTTGGAGAGATGAGATCTGTTTGCTCGATGTGGCCTGTTTTTGTTATCAACAATAAGATTCCTCCATGGATGTCAATAAAGAGGGAGCACATTATGTTGGCAATGATTGTTCCAGGTATTTTATCATTTGATAGTTATTAATTTACATGTACTTACAAATCTTACAGTAAAATGGTCACAATAATTATGTAATGTTACTGTTCATTCAAGTAGGTAAATATCAAGTTAAAGATATGAATGTATATATTGAGCCTCTTATTGACGAGTTGGTGGAGTTATGGAACGGTGTCACTATGTATGACGTGTCTAGACCAATAGGACAAAGACAATTTCAATTCCATGCAATACTTGTATGGACAATACATGATGCCCCAGGGCTAACACATTTTTGTGGTATGTTATAGTGAATTCAAGTTGTGCATGATAATTCTAATTATAAAAATCAACATATTTAATAATCCAATTATATCATTATTTTGTAGGTCTTCAAACAAAGGGAAAATTTGCATGTCCAGTTTGTGGTCCAAAGATGAAATCTCATCATTCAAAAAGTTTAGGAAAGCATGTGTTTGATGAGTACAGACACTTCCTCCACAGGAATCATAAGTATCGAAGTATGGAAAAACATCTTTGCAATGGGAAAGAAGAGACTACATCAAAGCCACGAAGAATGACACCTCGCCTATGGAAGTTGGAATATAATAGAATTAATCGTCGAGGTAATGTCGTTCCACTTAATGGTTTATGTTTGTAATTTATATATTTCTATTGTGATTTTTGTTTACTAATTATGTAATTGATGATCATGAAGGTTGTCAAGGCACTACTGACAACCTTCCAAAGGGACTAAAAAGCTATCCCAGACAATTTAGTAGGTCACTGTGAGATGTCCTCATTTGTGACAAGGACAGTCACACATGAGGACATCTCACAATCACTGTCCCTTGTGTAATTTCCACTTGAATGTATTGTTATTCAACCACATTTATGGGCCCATTTCGACCACGACACATAGTAGCATCTACAGAGAAGAAGTTTGGTATGCAATGGTCTTGAAACCTCCTGAGAAATTCTTGGTATGCATTTGTGTGGTGCAAAAGCTTCGTTGAAAGAGAAAAAGAAGAAAAGAATAGAAATGATTTTTTTTCTTTTTATGTCATATACTATAACCAGCTACTTATAACTTACAAAAATTATTATAACCATTTGAAATTGAAACTTAGTTTAATGTGAAACTGAGAACTGCTTTATTAGAGCTTTATGTGATTTAGATTCAGACATCAAGAACATTGTTTGCCTAATATTGTGATTAATGTTTATTTATTAATATCTCATACTGACAAACAATTGATAATTGTAGGGAAAACGTCATTGGGGGTCTTTGAGGATCCACCAAAAGCCAAGGAGAAAATGTATTCAAATGCTAAAGATGGTGTAACAGTCCTTACAGCTGTTGAACCTTGCTGTGTAGATCATCTCTGATTCTCCAAGTTCAACAGTACTGTGGTATTCCTTTGGATACTTCTAATGGTAAATTTCAGACATTAAGTTCTTTTCGTATGAAACTACTACATTTGTAATCTGTAGTTTTAAACTTTTAGTTTATAAATGTTCATCAGCTTTAGTTCGTATGCTGCCATTTCAAGTATGATTAATGAAGTTACCTTTATCACAAGATGAAAGTGAGCAGTCAGCATACTGGTACGGAGCTGGCAGCATTGATACAGTGACTAGGGCATCGTTTAATGGTGGTATTGTGTTTTCCCGTGTTTAGGGCATCGGCCTTTTGAAGCATTGCCTTCATCTTTCTTAAGTCTAAGTTTTAAGTTTGTTTATCTCTCTCGGCACTGTTGAAAATACAAATGACAACGTTCTTGTTTGTTTTGCCCTTATATCCCAATGTGATTTCACGGAGGGTTACGGCGCTGTTGAAAACACAAATGGAAACACAAATCCCTTGTGTAATTTCCACTTGAAGGAGGACAGTCACTGTAAAGACAACATGATAATGTACACTTACAGTGAGTGTACATTATCATGTTGTCTTTAGAATGACTATCCTCATTTGTTGAAGAAGAAAAGCATTAATGTGGCTGAATAGCAATACATTCAAGTGGCAATCACACAAGGGATAGTCACTGTGAGATGTCCTCATTTGTGACTGTCCTTACAATGAGTGTACATTATAATGTTGTCTTTAGAGTGACTGTCCTCATTTGTTGAAGAAGAAAAGCATTAATGTGGTTCAATAGCAATACATTCAAGTGGCAATTACACAAGGGACAATCGATCACTGTGAGATGTCCTCATGTGTGACTATCCTTGTCACAAATGAGGACATCTCACAATGACTGTCCCTTCTGTAATTGCCACTTGAATGAGGACAGTCACTGTAAGGACAACATGATAATGTACACATACAATGAGTGTACATTATCATGTTGTCTTTACAGTGGCTGCCCTCATGTTGTATATTCTTCTCTGTAGATGCTACTATGTGCTAGGGAACTTCTTAGAACTATTGGTATATTCTTACAACTTGTTACACCTGGGACATTCTTCTCTGTAGATGCTATTGTGTGTCGTGGTCCAAACAGGCCCATAAATGTGGTTGAATAGCAATACATTCAAGTGGCAATTACACAAGGGATAGTCACTATGAGATGTCCTCATGTGTGACTGTCCTTGTCACAATTGAGGACATCTCACAGTGACTGTCCCTTGTGTAATTGCCACTTGAAGGAAAAAAGCATTAATGTGGTTCAATAGCAATGTATTCAAGCGGAAATTACACAAGGGATAATCACTCTGAGATTTCCTCATTTGTGACTATCCTTACAGTGAGTGTACATTATCATGTTGTCTTTATAGTGATTATCCTCATTTGTTGAAGGAAAAAAGCATTAATGTGGTTCAATAGTGATGCAGAGTAGTCAGCAAGAAACTTGGATCTATGTCCCAACCCACTTCAAGACACCAAAATGACTCAACCAATCAATTAGGCTCTGATTTCTATAGGTTAATGTTTAAACTCTACAAAGTAATGAATTTGAAGGTTTCAAGGATCACACAACAACTTATGGACTCAATCCCATTCAATAACAAATTTCCTTTTAGGGACAAGTTCCCTGATTTTCTATCAAAAGAGACTTTTAAGGTTCTAGATCTTACTTCCTGCAGCAAAACCTTAGAAACCCCTTAGATATCATCTAAATAACAAGAATCATGCATTGGTTGTGATCTAAACAACCCAAGACATCAAAATAACAAACTGACCTAGTGACCCTAGTAGGTCTCCCAAACCTGCTTTGCAGCCATAACTCTGCAACTTGCCAAAGGACTCTAAGAAGTTATATGTTTTTTGAGTACCCTTTTTGGATTTCTAATAGACCACCAACTCATCCCAGACCCTGACTCCACTCTAGCATATCAATGTCTTCATTGAGTCCACAGACCTAATGCATGCTTTTAGGTGTGGGTTCCAAAACAAAGCATTGAAAATGGGTGTATGAAACCAAGATCAGAGTTTTGGAGTGTTCTCCTGATCCAGATAAACAAGAATGCACAAGTTTTCAAGTCCTCAATATGATGCAAGCTTCTGATTTTATTCTGATTACCATCTTCCCAGCCAAAAACATGGTAGTTTTTGATCTAGGGCTCGCTCTCAACAAATGCAGATGTAACCCCCTGCCTCAGGTCTTTTAGAATATACAAATATACATCCTTAACTCTCATTCCACCAAGGAAGAAGGAATTCCAATGGTTGAAATGTGAGTTAAGGTCTTTACATCAGTCAAACCCTGAAAATGAGGGTTTGTAAACAATGCACAGAAAATTTGAAATAACTTAGATATAAAACAAAGAGAATCAATAAAACCAACTTCCAAAGCATTAGATGTCACTATTAAAACTTCCAGGAAAATTTTATCATCCAACCACCATCCGTACAACCGTACAGAGTTCATTTTTCACCAGAAACGCACTAAAACAGGGTTATTTTTATTTTTTATGAAAGCAAAATGATTACAATACTAGTTCTCTGTCTTCGACCATTTGAAGCCTAAAATAGGCTCTCCAAACGTTGGTTCAACCATCTAGGTGGTTAGAACAGTTTATCCAACAAATGTCAACTTTGCTAAGCAACTTTTAAAGTTGCATTACAACTTTGCAAACAACTTTGCCGAGAAGGTTAAAAATGTGTTGTGAAACTTTAGGAACCTTATTAAAGTTATTTTGGACCTTCAAACTTCTTAACAACATCTAAAAGACACCTAATAAACACTTACTATGCTCATTTCATCCAAGGACTCAAAAGATGCCCAAGGTTTATAAGTCACCAAGGGGTCTTGTGTCCAACAAGTGGATGTTTATAAGGAGATAAAATCAATCCTTAATATTTATTACAAACCAAGAAAACATCTAAAACTCTTATTCTAATTTATTGTCATTCAAAAAGACTCTGATTTGTCATTCAAAAAGACTCTGATTTGTCAATCAAAAGGACCTTTCACCAGTCAATCCTTCAAAGCTCCAAGGTGAAAATCTTATGTTCCAATGATAGGATTTGACTCCTTGGCTTCATGGCAACTTCCTTCAATCATGGGGTCTTTGGCTTGCATTAGGGATGCCCCTGCATCAAATAGCAATGCATTCAAGTGGCAATTACACAAGGGATAGTACATGCCCATTAAAGTTGGTGTTTTGTTATCCAGCATGACAATGGAGACAACATACTCTGTGTCAATTTTACTGATCAAATTTCCCTCCGCCAGGCAAAGCAACAATCTGGGTATGATAAGGTGAAATTTTGTAGTCCTTTTGGGTATGATAACAGTTCCAGTTTCCAATAAGATGGTTCATTTTTATAATCTAGCTTCAATTTCTCTTGTGAAAATCTTTTTTTTCATTTTATGGGTGGTAAAATATAATTATTATGCTAGGGTGTGTACTTATGGATGATAATGAAACAAAATGATAAGATTTTAAGACTTGTTTTTTTTTTAAATAGCAATTTAAGTTTCCTTCTAGTATAATTAATTACTATTTTCTATTTTTTAATGTATCTTTCCAGATCTTTTATATCAATTTTAATTTATGAAATATAAATATATTAATAATGTTTTAGTGTTTTTAGGATTAGTTTATATCAATTCTATGTATCATCATTCGTCATTCAATTGTCAGGTATTATTAATTTAGACTGTGCAATTGTAGAACTACTCGAATATGGGTTGGATGGATACTCAAGCAGGGGAACCCTCCTCAAATATCTCAAGCAGTGAACTTGAAAAATGTGTCCTAAAGGAACCCTTTCCATCAGAGAGATAAAAGTACAAACAAGTAAAAGAAGCAGGCTCTGCAAATATGTTTTTGAGAAGAAAAATGATAGATTATTCGAGTATAGTTCATGAGGTAGATCTAAAAGACATTTTTTTCTTATTATAATAAAAGAGGAAGTTGTGAATGTCAAAGTTGAGTGAAACAAAAATTATTTTCATCAAATTTTGTTAGGCTTGCTTTTGGGAATAGTTTCTTACAATATTGCTATTAAGATTTTTATTGTGTAGTTTTTAGATTAGGTTTATAAAATTATATTTCATGAGTAGTGATTCATATTAATCAATTAACGATACTTTTGGAAGGTATTTTCAATGTGTCAAATTTTTGATATTTTTACAAGAATTAGATTGTGTAATTTTTTTAATTAAAGTCATTGACTCATATTTCATAAATAATAGTTCTCATGAATCCATCTCTTATAAGATTGAATAGTCTATTTAGGAAGTATTTTCTGATAGTATGTCAAATTATGATATTACTATTACCATTAGATTGCATAGCTTTGAAGTCAACCTCGTTGACCCATATTCTTCTCTGTAGATGCTACTGTGTGCTAGGGAACTTCTTAGAACTGTTGGTATATTCTTACAACTTGTTACACCTGGGATATTCTTCTCTGTAGATGCTACTATGTGCCGCGGGTCCAAACGGGCCCATAAATGTGGTTGAATAGCAATACATTCAACTGGAAATTACACAAGGGACAGTCACTGTGAGATGTCCTCATGTGTGACTGTCCTTGTCACAATGAGGACATCTCACAGTGACTGTCCCTTGTGTAATTTCCACTTGAATGAGGACAGTCACTGTAAAGACAACATGATAATGTACACATACAATGAGTGTACATTATCATGTTGTCTTTACAGTGGCTGCCCTCATGTTGTATATTCTTCTCTGTAGATGCTACTATGTGCTAGGGAACTTCTTAGAACTATTGGTATATTCTTACAACTTGTTACACCTGGGATATTCTTCTCTGTAGATGCTACTGTGTGCTGTGTTCCAAACGGGCCCATAAATGTGGTTGAATAGCAATACATTCAAGTGGCAATTACACAAGGGACAGGTCACTGTGAGATGTCCTCATGTGTGACTGTCCTTGTCACAAATGAGGGACATCTCACAGTGACTGTCCCTTGTGTAATTGCCACTTGAATGAGGACAGTCACTGTAAAGACAACATGATAATGTACACAAGTACCGTGAAGGTAGTTGCAAGTTAGGGCTATTTCATTGCATACCCGAAACAATGAAGATGTTATGGTCCACAAAACGTTTGTGCTTGAAAGATGAACAAATAAAATTAAACTTCTAAATAACCAAAGCCGCTAACAATAAATTCAACACAGATATGTCCTCATTTCTGGGTATTTTAGCTCTGTAACAGCTGAATACTAGATTACATAATAATGACAAAAGAAAAATAAACCCAACGTACTCAGAAATTATAGCTGTGATTTCGCGGAGGGAATCTCTCTCGGCACTGTTGAAAATACAAATGACAACGTTTCTCTACATTATCATGTTGCCTTTACAGTGACTGTCCCTTGTGTAATTGCCACTTGAAGGAGGACAGTCACTGTAAAGACAACATGATAATGTACACTTACAGCCCGTGTACATTATCATGTTGTCTTTAGAGTGACTATCCTCATTTGTTGAAGAAGAAAAGCATTAATGTGGCTGAATAGCAATACATTCAAGTGGCAATTACACAAGGGACAGTCACTGTGAGATGTCCTCATTTGTGACTATCCTTACAGTGAGTGTACATTATCATGTTGTCTTTATAGTGACTGTCCTCATTTGTTGAAGGAAAAAAGCATTAATGTGGTTCATTAGCAATGTATTCAAGCGGCAATTACACAAGGGATAGTCACTCTAAGATTTCCTCATTTGTGACTATCCTTACAGTGAGTGTACATTATCATGTTGTCTTTACAGTGACTGTCCTCATTTGTTGAAGGAAAAAAGCATTAATGTGGTTCAATAGCAATGTATTCAAGCGGCAATTACACAAGGGATAATCACTCTGAGATTTCCTCATTTGTAACTATCCTTACAGTGAGTGTACATTATCATGTTGTCTTTACAGTGACTGTCCTCATTTTTTGAAGGAAAAAAGCATTAATGTGGTTCAATAGCAATGCATTCAAGTGGGCAATTACACAAGGGATAGTACATGCCCATTAAAGTTGGTGTTTTGTTATCCAGCATGACAATGGAGACAGCATACTCTGTGTCAATTTTACTGATCAAATTTCCCTCCGCCAGGCAAAGCAACAATCTGGGTATGATAAGGTAAAGTTTTGCAACAATTTCTTGCTGCTGCTAAGGTTACCATTGTTTATGGTTTCTATTATATAGTTCTATCTATATTGCTATATGGCCTTTTGTTTAGATTAAGTAGACGAGGGAAAATATTTCTTTTGTGGATTGTAAACAAAACATTGAATTATTTCAGAGAACAGATCTAAATCTATAAGATGCTACGATGGAGCACATGACCATGTACTTGTGAATATTAGGATCCATGTTAATCAAATGACTGCTTTATGTAAATTACTTTTGAGTAAGTAAAAGGCAATACAATTTTTCGAAGTGTGCAAGGATTTTTATGATATACAGGTGTATGAGAAATGAATCTGTGTTTTTTTGTATCAATATCAAACATCTCTGATATATTTTCATGTTTTTATAATCTATTTTGCAGATGAAAACTGTCCAACAGATAAAGATTGGGAACTTCTCCCAGCATCTGTACCTGCATCTCTCTTATATACTACAAGTTGCTTGCCATCAGAAATTGCAGTTCCCTCACGTGACATTGATGGTGAAGTGTTCTTTTTAGAACCATCATCTGTGGTTACCAATGCTCCTGTTTTAGGCAATAAGTTTGTTGCATTCCATGAGCCATTGGTCAAGTTTCTTCTACGAGCTTCTGATGCCTCAAAATCTAAGCAGCACCTACGCATGCCTCGTTGTGGTTGATTATCATTCTGTACATGAATTATAATGAGTAATTAGTTTTGGGCCTTGGAATCTTGTATGTAACATGCACAGGCATTTCATGGCTAAATGAATCTATTTAAAAGCATCAACTTTTCTTACATGATGCTGGATACATAAGTAGAACAAGCGTATATCAAATTAGAAGCAATCAGAACTCCACAATGACATATTATTTAGAGTACTCTTCAGTTTAAGTAATAATGCATATATTGACACTGTAAAGACAACATGATAATGTACACTCACTATAAAGACAACATGATAATGTACACTCACTGTAAGGACAGTCACAAATGAGGACATCTCACAGTGACTGTCCCTAGTGTAATTGCCACTTGAATGTATTGCTATTCAGCCACATTAATGCTTTTCTTCTTCAACAAACGAGGATAGTCACTGTAAAGACAACATGATAATGTACACTCACTAGAGTGTACATTATCATGTTGTCTTTACAGTGACTATCCTCGTTTGTTGAAGAAGAAAAGCATTAATGTGGCTGAATAGCAATACATTCAAGTGGCAATTACACTAGGGACAGTCACTGTGAGATGTCCTCATTTGTGACTGTCCTTACAGTGAGTGTACATTATCATGTTGTCTTTACAGTGGCTATCCTCATTTGTTGAAAGAAAAAAGAATTAATGTGGTTCATTAGCAATGTATTAAATAATTTATTTTTTTTAATCCACCCACGGAGTCGCAATTGCGACGGGAGCCCGTCGTAATGCGATGCAGGCGCCCGTCGCAATTGCTTGGGAGGTCCGTCACAATTCCGACGGCCCTCCGAAGCCATGCGACGGGGGGGCGACGCCCATGCCGCTAACAAATCTTAGCGACATTGCGACGGGAGGGGTGCCGCAATTGCGACGGCTACCCATAGACGTCACAATTTGCAACTAAAAAATAGCGACGTCTATGGGTGTTGCTATTGCGACACATAGCCATCGCAAAATGCCCCCAAATGTATTAGTGTTGGTACATATAACAAGTTGAAAATGAAGAATTTTGGGCCATGTAAGATACTAAAGAAGCATGATTTAGGAAATGCATATGAGGTTGAGTTGCCTAATGAGCTGAATATTTCACTAGTATTTAATGTTTTAGATCTAAGAGAGTATCATGAAGGAGGGGTTGAAGATGAGGTTACAGTAGCACAATGGATTATTCTAGCAACCAATTTAGATATCAAGGAGATTGAAGACATACTGGGATATTCATGTTGGAAAAAGATGAGGAACAAGACATATGAAGAGTATTTGTCAAATGGAAAGGATGACATGTTGAAGATTCATCATAGCTAACGAAAGAGGAGGTTAACCGTCTTGGTTTTTCTTTGCACACCTGAGTCGTGACAGGGTCACTTCTCAAATTACCTCGGGTGTCTGATGCAATAGCATCCTGGGTGTAAGAACAATCTTGCATCACCCAAAAATATTTTTGTTTATTTTTCAATAAGGGCTATCTTGTGTCGAGCTGCTATTTATGGAAACTTACTATTTTTAGTAAGTTGGTCATAAGATCTTGTAATGTTCTGATTTCACAGGTGGAGGTTCATTTTGGTCGTATCAGCCTGCCAGTAAAGTTTCATTGCCAGATCAAGTCTAGTTTTGAAGATATTGAAAATTTTCAATTTTGGAAATAGGGTACAGAAACTTTGAACTTGGTTTTGAAGGCTTTAGAGGCCCCAGATGAGGTTGAAACTTTGGTTGAATGAAGCTTGTTAAATTAAATGAAGCTTTCTTAATTCAGGCATAGTAGAGTGCTTCATGCCCTTTTCGAAATGGGGTCATAATAATCAATTGGGTCAATAGGTGATGACTTATGTTCTCCAGAAGTTGGGCCTCCTGAAATGACAAAAAATAAATTTCCTCCAAAATTTATGTTTGGGTTTCAAAAGTTGTTTTGAGCCGACTATGATGTAATAAAATGAAAAATAAAATAATTCTAAGTTTGGTCGGCCTTATTGGCTAAAATTTGGGAACCTTCCCAGGTGGTGGAAAATTACCTATATAACGAAGGCTGTAGTGTTGTCTTAGGTAGTTCAGAGGTAGTTCTGGGTAATCATTGAAGCTTTCTCCCTCAAAATATTGTAAGGAAGATGCCCATGTGGCTTTGCATATTGTAATTCTAAAAGTTTGTAATTCCACATTTGTGGAGATAATAAGAAACCCCATTTTCTATTCTTGCAAATTATTGTTATTTCTCTATTTTTGTTATGTGTTTGTGATATTAAGGGGAGTACCCTTCATCAAGTGGTATTAGAGTGGTAGTTTTTGAGTTTGTAAATAGATCACCGACTGTGAGGCAGGTTTGCAGTAGGAGCTGTGGGTTAGGGTGTATATGTAAACAGATCACCGACTGTGAGGCAGTTTGCACCAGACCATGGTTAGGGTTTCAGTGCACATCGCAAAAATGCCTCCACGAAGGGAATGAGGCGAAAGAGGTAGTGTTGTAACACCTGAGGTTAGAGCACTCAGAGACAAGTGCAAGCATTGCAAGAAGAGATCAAAGAGGAATGAATCTTAATATCATAGATGAAAGTGAGGATGAAGCTGAGGGAGAAGGAAATTCTAATCAAGAAGAAGGTGAAATTTTGAACCAGGAGGAAGAAAGGACTTTTTCGAGCCATTTCCAAGATTGGGGAAAGACTTAGATTGAGGTTCCTACATTTTTCAAGAAATCTTAACCCAGAAGAATTGATCGACTAATCAATGAATGTGAAGAATATTTTGAGTATGAAGATATTGAGGATCCTGATCGGGTCAAGTTTGTGAAGACCAGACTAAAGGGTCATGTGAAGATCTTGTGGCAAGAGATTCAATTGGAGAAAAATAAAAGAGGAAAGCATAAAATCACAAGATGGGATCAAATGGTGGATAAATTGAAGTGACAGTTCATTCCTATTGATTATGAACTTGACCTACTAAAGAAAATGCAAAGTTTGAAGCAAGCAGAAGATCTGTTCAGGAGTATACATAGGAGTTCTATCGAATCCTCATCAGAATAGGCCATG